>CAXKVY010005098.1:0-16847 GCA_964058915.1 Tetropium fuscum
GCATTTAAAAAAATATTGTGCTGTTAAATAAAACTAAATCTTATAATTAAATATAATTGATCCACAGTTAATTAAACTAACATTATGACTAACATTAAATGAAAGAAATTAATTCATAGCAGAAAAAAATCAGCATTATTTTAAATAAAATTGTACTGGAATTGTTATATTTCCATAATTTTAATTTCATTACCATCAGTATATACAGTTTGTTCTCAGCTAAAACTTTTGTGAGCAATTGAAAAAATATTTTAGTCCTAAAATTAATAAATGCGCATTAAAAAAGGTGAAATGTTCACTACACCATCTCGATTCGTTGGATGTGTTACTCGGTTAGCGTTACCCAATGTATCACCGTACCTGCTTTTGTGAAGATATAGGTATACATTGTAGGTTAGTTTTAATTGTTTGACCGTAAAAACACGACACCACATAAACGAAAGGAGCATAATAAATTATAAAAAGTACTGTGTACACTAATGAAGTAGGTATTGTCTAAATATTATTATGTGTAATATTATTGTGGCATTTTCATTGTTTTCTTCATTTGCGGGATTTTCTGGTGGGTTTCCCAAGAAGACTAGAATATTTTAAGATTTTCGTAGAAATTTTGTCACGGAGTCGCCCGATTGTTATTATTTTGTACATAATTATAAATCAAAATGTATTTCTATCATTGCTAGTTGAACGTAAGGAATGCTTAAATGCGGCCGGGAATATCAAGTTACCTGTGCCGGGAAGCTAGTTACAACGAATAATAATTCATAATATACCAATTGGTATATTATGGTATCATTTTTAGTAAAGATTTACTTAGTAAAAATTATTCATCGCATTTAATTGTTTAAACTTTTTTTACGGAATCGCAAAAAATAATTTCCTTTTTTAATTTTCTTTGAGTTTTTGATTATTATATATGATAAATCGCAACTGTTCATAAGATTACAAAATATTCATGAATATAGGGACGTATATCAACTGTTTTTCCTAAACCCATAAATTCGTATTCTTTCTATAAAATCAGTTTTAATTAGTTTCGTGAGCGCCCTATTTCCAACGAGTCGGCATCGAAACAGAAACCGCTAAACAAAAAGAACCATCTGGCAAGAATTCATATCAATTTGACGATTAGCAATCAACACTGTGTACACAATTTCCCATTTTCATCAAAGCAATTAGCCGTCCCTTGAAAAAATTAAACAAAAATCCCCTCAATAGCCTCTTGTTTAAAGTGACTTAAAGGTATCAGATATAGAGGATTTTTTATTGGGAAGCAATTATTTCCGAATGAAAGGTGGAGTTTAAAGAAGGTTTTTCAATCAAGGGGTCTTTAGTATCTTTGCGTGACAATGAGAAGAGCTGCTCGTTGGGCGCCTTATGTAAGGCCTCGATGCCGGAAATGGGATGCTTTCATTACTTCTACGTGCTCCGTTTAATGGAGTTTTCTTGTAAAAAAGCCTAGGTAAAAACCTTTTATCGACCAATTTATTACTTACGAATTTCGTTGAATTAACACGTCTTGACTTTGCAAATTGTTTTAGAGGGGGAACTCCTCTCAATAAAATATATAATGCTTCTCAACAGAAGCAACTAAGACTTTATTTTAAAATACTTAATTTAAATTTTACTTCATTTTGTAGCAATCCAACACAGTAAGCGCAAACCGACAATATTCGTCAACAATATATATATATATATATATATATATATATATATATATATATATATATATATATATATATATATATATATATATATATATATATATATATATATATATATATATATATATATATGTATATATATATATATATATTATATATATATATATATATATATATATATATATATATATATATATATATATATATATATATATATATATATATATATATATATATATATATATATATATATATATATATATATATATATATATATTATATATATATATATATATATATATATATATATATATATATATATATATATATATATATATATATATATAATGACACAGAACTTATATAAAAAAATTTGTAGAGAAATAATATATAATATTTCTGTAAGAAGCTACATGTTTGCGTGATTCGTGAAGCCCTTGTATAGATTAATTAGTATTGAAACCTTATGTAACCCAGCTTCATGTAAATGCCATTTGTACGATATCTCTTGATCTACTAAACGTAATCAAACCAGGTAAACAGCAAAACGTTCAGTATAAAATAGGCATAATGTTGATGTACATGATACGGCCAAAAAGCGTACAGATAATATATAAAAAATACAGCTTGACAAGTTGCCAATTAAATTATTTTTCTGTTGCCTATAAAATCATACTGAGGTCATAAATGCAGGTGCAACCTAAAAACGTACAAGACGGTGAATACATTACTAATATGTATTAGTAATATCATAGGTTAAGTGAATAGATAATCAATAGTAATAAGTGCATGCTCGCTCTAAATGATAAACGACATCTACACAAACTCTATTGAAACTGAGGGTTCTAATGAGAATTCTAGATGGAGCTGTAATACAGTTTTGTCATTCTATTCTTCATAAATTATACTCCGCCTTTTAATTTTCCACTTAAATGACGAAAGTCCAACCCCAGTCGGTTTATCTAACTATTAATGTTGCTAAATTTACATGGCATGTTTAAATGCTAAGTAGACGTATTATTTGAATAAACGGATAAGTTCAATATTTCCTTAAAATATAAGACTTTTTTAGTTTGGTATACCTATCAAAATAAAAAATATACAGATATGAAAAAAACACTTCATTGTGAGATGATATATTTTACTTTAAAATAAATCCAATAATATTTTTCTATGTTAATTTATTTCAAGTAACGGGTGTTCCATTCAAGATTTTACTTTACAGTTGTTCAGCCGATTTTTGCTATAATTTAGATTAAAACGTTAATAAAAGCTGTATCTAGCCGTCGGCGTCGGTAAGCGCATGGAAGCGTAATTTTAAAAATCCTTGTTGAAAAGTAACAAATAGGTAATGTTCTTCGTTCATTTTTTGCTCGCATAACAAATTTTAATCCTCGGTATTGTAGGTGCGTTAAGATACAGCCGGTGTGAGTGATTGCGGGCCGGAGAGGTTCCCTGAGGGAGGCACGTAACACGGATGTTCACCACCCTTCGCAAATCGTCGCCGCAACAAAGCCAATTCAGATTCCCTGCTAATGGCATATTACATTGTTACCTTCCTCACATCATCCAGGGCCTCATTCTCAACAGACGCACTCAAGAGCCTCCGTTACCGTGAACCTCGATACACAAAGAGAAATGCTTCCTCAAAAATGATAAATAATAATTTATGTATAAATAGCATGGAAGAAACATAAGTATAATTATTCCTTTAACAGTTTTTACTTATATATACTTATTGCTTATAAAATAAATTTACTTTATGTCAGTGATGGCTCGTAATGGATGGCAAGGTCCGCCTGACCGTAATTGAGAATTATGCCAAGTACAATCCTTGACCTAATATTTTCATCACTTATCACTGTTTTCGAGCTCTGTAACACATTCTTAAATATAAAATTGCTTTATAAAAGCAGGTATATCACTGATTTTGTCATTAAGATGGTTTTAATAATATTGTAGGTAGGTCAAATGGACCATTTCTGAGACTTGAACCAGGATATTTGAGACTTGTAGGTCGACGTATTTACTACCACTCTACTTGAGAGTACAGATAATTTTTTTGTTGTGGGTGAAACCTTAATCTGGTGTTTGCGTATGGTGTTTTATGGTTTGCTTACCACACATGAATCTAACGCACATGTGGCCGCGATCATCATGCTCTAACAGTTTTACACTTTTCTCTCTAATACATTTAGCTTCATTCTTTAATCTTATTTGAATGTTTAATCCAAGAAGGTGGGGAACTCTAGTTGGGGTTCTAAGAGGTAGTAAATACATAAATTATATCTTATTTTTACAAGAAAATTAAAATTACTTGTTTTAGGAAATAACTTCGAATACTTAATACGGATAATAGTAATACAGATTTATTATGACATTTTTTATTTTTATTAGAACACAAAATGGAGGTTGATTCAACATCATGGAGAACTTATGGAATAAGTCTATGGAATATATGCTAATGGATATTTTTCCCTAAATTGTTCAAGACAGTGTTACGTTCACTTTTCACTAGTTGACAATTTAGATATTCGAAAGTTGTTATCGGTACATTCTGTGAATAGGTAGGTATATTGTAAAAAGTGACTAGAAGCGCCCTCGGACATTCGTGATTAGGACTCAGGTCTGAATATTACAGGTTTCTTTGCGGAATTAGCAATTGCATTAATCGGTACGTCACAGATTGTTAGCGCATATAATGTGTGCTACGTTTGTGCTTTCATTTTCCTTTTCTATGTTCTGTGCAAAAGGCGAGGTCGACTAATCTTTGGTGAGAAAAATGTGAAGCGAGGTTCGTCCTCTTGCAAGGAGCCATATTCTTTTTTTTCTTAGCTGAACGCATAACGGCGTTGTGTGTACCTCGTAATTTTATAAAGTGGTTTCCTTACTAAATAACGTACTGTGTTACGCTCCGTATAAAGGAATTTTTAAGGGGGTCACTGATTATGTGGTGTGATTTTGATAATCGGCACATACAGCTCTGCTGGATGGAATAACTTTTTAAAGTCAAGAACGCCTTGAATCTCGCCTAGACAACACTTTCGAGAAGCCGCTTAACATCTTGAGTGAGTTATCTAGAAGTAGCTATATTCACTTAACCTAATAATTTTTTTTACCCGCAAGTACGTAAACTAATTATTCATGGCTTCTTTTTCGTTTGTAACTTCAAGCTTCACTTCGCAGTTTTTCCCTTGTATCTTGTACCCTGTACCCATTGGGTTAATCATATTTGCAGTATACATTGTACTCGGGATTGTGCTTATCTGCTTGAACATCGAGACCTTACGTTTCACACGGAGCACCTAGCTTGGACGTCATGACCATATACCTACTACTTACATCCCAGGACTTATAGGAAAGTCGTAAACTTGGAATATGATCGAGTCGTTGGAGCTGTGGACTTGTCTTACGATTATGCTGTAGAGAGAACACCTTACTAGGATACGTCCCCAAACTTTCAGATAAGCGCAGATTAAGTACATTAGGAGCCACGCCTTTTTTTAATGTAAATTATTTTGTGTTGGTGTGAGCTCCATGTTCAATTATTCTGAGCCACATTTAATTTTCAGCTTACATAACTTTGATGTATACCTACCTGAATTATTCCGTTACTTTGATAATATGTTTATATGTATATTTTACTTAAACGCTCTGCAATTTTTGAATTGTTGTATGTTTAGACTAAATAAATTTTAGTGTACTTTGTTTTCTCTTTTTTTTATTCTCCAAAATTACAACATAATTCAGAGGGTAATTTAGATAACCAGTATATTTGGGAACCATCTGACTTGGTTGCGTAACGGTCAGTGGCGTCCACGGGATTAGTATCCCCAATACTTCGTATGAATCTACTAATTAATTTCTTTTTTTTATTAAGCTGAGGTAGCTTAGGCAAACTTTTGTTGCCCACTTTTAACGCTATTGAATTGTACTAATTGTAGGAGGGTAATGACAGACATGATTGCAAAGACGGATCATGACATACCTTTCATGATCCGTCTTTGCAATCTCCACTCCGAAAATGAGCTTTTATTATTCTGGTGTAAATGACAAATTGTATTGGACACAATCTAAAAAAAGTAAGTGTAATTAATTTGACATTTTATTAACCATACCATTACTTACTGGCAAATGAACTGGCAAGCTTAATAGAAACGTTGATATAATAGTATATATCATCAATATGATATTAGATAATCCCTGATCGTCAAAGTGAGAAATATATCCATTATTAGCCTCTTTTATGAATAATTTCATTGCCATCATTATTAGGACTCTTTTTTTATTTATTTTAATTAGAAGACAAAGAGTTTTCTTCAACACCATGGACAACTTTTGGAATCAGAGATATGGAATATCGCCTAACGGATATTTTTATATAAATTTCCATAAATCGACAGGTATGTCCATGGTAAGTCCACGTATGTCCAAGGTATGTCTGTTTTCATCGCGATCTCCACTCCGAAAACACGCTTTTATGATTCTGGCATGAAGACTATTGTGTTGGACATAGATATAAAAACGAAAGAGTAATTAATTTTACTTTTAATTATCAATATCATTACTTACTAGCAAATGAACTAGCAAGCATAATAGGAACGTTGATAGAACGTTCGATAGATAACGAGTAGGTATATCGATCACCAATATGATATTATATAATCATCCCTAATGGTCAACGTGAGCCATCAACGACAGTGCCGTGATAAGTTTTTTTTAGATAATTTAATTGCCATCTTTATTAGGACTTTCCTTTTTAAAATAATTTTTATTAGAACAGAAAGTGGAGGTTTTTTCAACACCATGGACAACTTATGGAATAAGTGTCCTGGAATAAGTCCTATGCAATATCGGCTTACGGATATTTTTCCATACATTGTTCAAGATAGGCATGACTGCAAGTTACGTCCATGGCCGTCTTCATTGCGATCTCCACCTCGAAAACATGATTTTATTATTCTGATGTACAGAAACAGACCAAAAAAAATTAGGAGTAATTTATTTTACTTTTTACTAGCCATCTCATTACTTACTAGCAAATGAACTAGCTTAATAAAAACGTTACTAGAATAACATTTCGATCGTCAACATATCCTTATAGTCATTGTTATTGAAAATTTCATTCCCATCAATTGTGTATATTTGAGCGTAAGATGAATTTATTATGACTTATTAAACAAAAATCCGATTTTGGTACTTAATTGTGAATAATTAAGGGTAATTCTTGACTTCGCAGGAAGTCACACTTTTCATATATTTCCCACCTTCAACTTAAAATAATTAAAAAAGGAACCTGCGTATCTGCGAACCTGGCTTATTATTCAAATGCATTTTGACACCGACATGCCTATTCTTTTATTTTCATACATTCTTAACTCCTTCTGTGTTTCAAATTACGTTATTAGCACGAAGTGGCAGAAAACTGTAACTGTACTGCAAAAATGTGCTATATATGTTATAATAAATTAAAATTTGATTATTCGATTAGTACGAAACAAACATTTTATTATTATCCGAAAATAAATTATTAATTCCATTGTCACCATCTTTATTTGAAATACACCATAGTATTCTTTACGGAAGACAAACAATAAGTAAAAAGATTGCCTTAATTATTTTTAACATATATTTTTCTGAGTGTATAAGGTTCCGTGCCCTGCTGTATACCCCGCGACGCTTGTCAGCTGTTTTAGCTTCATCTCTCGTTATGATGGATAGCGGTAGGGCATCAATTAAGATTAGCTCGAACAATACCTATCCAAGTGAGACGCCGAGTGGAGCTATAGATGCCATACAGTTGCGAGTTGGAATCATTGTAAGCCGCTTCTCACCGCTACAGGAGCACTTTACTGTATTGAATTTGGGCGGTGTTGTTAGGGTTTTTGCCCATCTCGCCAAGGAAATATATCGCCCCGATCCAACAAAAACTCCTAACATACTACACAGCGGCACTCTAACGACGATGGCTACGAAGGTGTAATCTGATAACTGGCAATTAGTTAAATGCAATCATTTATCAAACACAGGACACACTGACTCCTTATTAAAGTATAATTAAATTTCTACATAATTTTCAAAAGGGTCAGTCTCTGAATGGCCTCAGCCCCTGCTAATTTTACGTGAGGAAATAAATGATAGGCTGGCTGCTGCTTTATCCCGATCCCAAATTAACATTCAACTTGAAAGCTTTATAACTTTATTAAAATAGAAATATCCAGATATACATTAAATTAGTGTACACAACAAACTTTAATACGCCTCTCACGTTAAAAAATAATGCACCAACAAATAAATTTTTCACAACAATACATTATCATAACCTCATAGCATACAGAGCAATATGAACCATAATATTACGCATTTCTTATTGAAATACATATTAACCATTTAACTACGACTACCTTGTGAAAAAAAATTACCATTGGGACAAATAAATATATTCCAAATGATACTAATATATTTCAAAGTAATTTTATATTTTATAATTTTTTTACCAAGTTATTTTATTTCGATTGAGACCCAATAAATAAAATATATTTTACTAAATTATTCAGTTATTTTAAGAAAACAAAAAAATACAAGGGTTATTATAAATCCCAACAATATAAAGATCCATTTTCACGCGACTTTAGTGCCATAACGGTGAAAGTCGTGACATTATCTTTTCACGATATCAAAGGGAGTTTTATATTTTTGGTGACATTTATCGAAGTGTCGCCCATGAAAACAGTATTGTCACATTGTCGCGACAAAAATGGAAAAAAAACACACAAACCGAAGTTATCCAGTTTTTCGAAGAATATGAAAAAAACCTTGGTTGTGGAATAGTGTTCACCCTAAATTTAAAGACAGTATACTCCCAGACGTGAAAACTCTCCGAAAAAAAAATAGAAGCCATACATACGGATGTGCGGAAAATTAATAATAGTAAAAAAGGTGGAGCTGGAAGCCAAGATGTGTAAGTGTATGTCCTCACGTATAATTAAACTTAACACTCGTGCAGCAGCAGCGACTATTTCAGTCGGGGCCATTTGCAACTAAATTTGGTTCCATGACATTTCATTGTATGAAATCAACGATAAAAAAATTTCACATTGTCATGACATCAATTGTCATGACTTTTAATGTCAAATGAAAATGGACCTTACTGTACGGGACGTATACGTCCCTCTCGGAATGAAAATATTGAACTTAAAATTAACTAGAACTAAAAAGAATGGGAGACAGTGAATATACAGTTTTTGGTTATAGTTAAAGAGGCGCAACGCTTATGGCGAAATGCGTGACTGAAATTCGGGTTCTGAGATATATTAGGTAACAGCAGCTCTTTGGTTCGAATTCCTGTCGAACCATCGTTATAGCAGCACTTCTCGATAGACTGACAAATCTCATAACCTTAACCTAAGAGTCCCGTGTAAAACACAGGGTGTACCATAACGGAAGGTCAAACATGAAGGACTGTTTTCCTGGTCTGAAATTAAGAATATTTTGCTCTATAAAGATTTTTATTAAGGCCATCATTTTCAAGATACAGGGCGTTAAACATGTAGATTGATCACGCATTTCGCCATAAGCGTTGCGCCTATATAATTTTCTCACTCAACGATAAGGTAAATGTAGGATTGGCAAGATTAGTCGACTAACTTAAAGGTCTACGCATGTAACGCTTTCTAACTCTTTCTGCATTTCTTCCAGTCTTACTAAACCTTCAGCTATATCCACTACAAATATAAAATGCAATAAATGGAACATCACGATTATATTATCAAAGCATAGTATCCAAGCATTTACAGTGACTCTTAATAAAAGTTTAGAAAACGTTTTTCTCCACCATTTTTTAGACTTTCCATCAGTTTCTTGCAAGTATAGTCCAGTCCAGTGCCAATATTTTCTTTTCAAAACAAAATTCTAATAGTATCTACGTATATGAATGGTAGGAAAATTTATGATTAATTGTATACAAATGCAGAAAAATCGATTGGAACTCAATAAATTAACAACCAGAAGTATCCATAAGTACAACCAGGGTTGGAAAAATGGAAAAAAGGAGTCTACTAATTCCCATTTTCCAGGGAATTAGTAGAGTACTGTAGTAGTGGCGTAGTAAAGTAGTAAAGTAGTAGGGAAAGTAGTAGAGAGTAGAAGAAAAGTAGTAGAGTAACGTATTGTCCGAAAGTTTTGGGAAAAAATTACCTGGTTTCATTGAATGACAAAATGCATTTATAATGAAGTAGGTCATAGGATTAAAATGTCACCATTTATGTCATTTAAATAAACAAAGCAAAATATTTTGGTGTCGCTTCGCAAAATCTTCGTCGAGGTGTTTATAATCTGGTTGGGCGAATGTCGAAACGAGACATTGTTGATATTTATCGAGATCACAACATAAGCAAATCGACAATTTATCACACAATTAAAGAATGTCAAGAAGGGATACCATGTATAAACTTGCCTAAATGCGATCGGCCGCGGGTTTTGAACCAATTAAGAGAGGGAAGACTGATTGAAGCAGCTAAATACAAAATTGGGATCTCACAGCGAAAACTGGGCAGGAGGTTTAATGTTGGAAAGACTACGGTGTTTAGGACCCTATCAAGTTAGAATATTGTCTTCCGGAAAAGGAGGAAAGCTCCAAAATACACAGAGGCTCAGTTAGAGAGAATTCCGAGATGTTGCCGCGCTTTGAAGCGAGTGCATTTCGTCAACAAGTTGATCGTGATGGACGATGAAAAATATTTCACGTTGTCCAACTCTGAGATTAAGGGCAATGATGGTTTCTACACGGACGATTACGACAATGTCCCCGATGATGTGAGATTAAAAAGCAAAAAAAAATTTTGAGGACAAAATTTTGGTGTGGTGTGCAATTTCTGAGGCTGGCTTCATCTCGCAGCCCTACATTGACGTTGTTCGGGGCGAAGCCTTAAATGCAGAGCTTTATATCCAGAGATGTCTCTCTAAACTGCTTCAGTTTTTGAACAGACATCATGCGGATGATGAAATAATGTTTTGGCCAGATCTTGCTTCATGCCGTTACGCGAGAATCACAAGGGACTGGTACGAGGCCAACAACATTAACTTTAAGTACCGAAAGTAGACAATCCCCCTAACCTACCTCAGGCTCGCCCAATTGAAGAGTTCTGGGCAATATTGAGTCGGAAACTCTATAATAACGGATGGGAAGCACAAAATGAAGAAAAATTGCGACGCCGTATATCCAGAAAAATTAGAGAAATTAAGGCTGAGGTCGTCCAAAGGATGATGCAACGCGTCAGGACAATACTTAGGCAAATCGAAAATAACGGTCCCTTGTCGATTATTTGAATTTTGTTTTATAATAAGGATAGTTAAGATAGATTGTTTAAGAATGTGATTAAAATATAAAACTATTTTTATAAGAGTTATCAGCCTCTGATTTTTTCCCCAAAACTTTCGGACCATACGTTAATAGAGGAAAGTAGTAGAGTAGTAGGGTGGAGTATTAGTAGAAGATGGAAAGTAGCAGAAACGTGTTTTTTACGATTTCTGGTAAAATTCGACGTATCGAAAAAAGTTATATGCAAAATTTATAGATAATTGAAAGAGCTACAACTCTTTTTTCAACTATGTTATTTAGCTGTGAAACAGTAAAAGATATACACTGTGAAAACACTAGGATTAATAATGATATTCGTGTACCATTTTCTAAATTGATAGTGACATCATCATTAAATGATTTATGAAATTTTTAATAATTTGCCTGATAATTTATATCAATTTAAGAAAAAACTGAAAATATTTTTAGCCTATAAATGTTTTTATTCTTTGTCCGACTTTTTTCCTTACATTAAGTAATACTATTTATTGTTCTTTTTTTTCTCCACAACCTAGAGACTACTGTTAATCAATTTGTAATTGTCTTCAACAAAACAAATGAATTTTGAATTTCGAACTTTAGAAAGCGTTGTTGCCGATCTTATATTTTACCAGCATGCGACGACAAATCTTATTTTACAAATATAAATTTGAAAATTGGTATATGTGGATTACTTTTTGCACGTATATTTCTAGAATTAATACACAATTCTTGGAAATCATTAAGATACACCATTATAGCTTTTGTGTTATGAAAAAAAATTATAATATTGTCCAGTGGCATAGAAACAAGGCAATAAGACTGCCTTTTTTTTAAATGTGTTATACCACTGGATTTATTAAAAATAACATACGTTCAATAGAATATTGAATCTGTTTGGAACAAAAAATCTCTTATAATTTGTTCGTATGTGCATGTGTTCGTATGTGTATGTGTTTGTGTCATTTTAGCTTTGACTTATACTTAAAAACACAAGTTACAGCAAAACGATGCACATACTAAAAAATTATAAGACATTTTTTGTTATAAATATACTGAATATTTTTTTGAACGTACCACTTTTAATAAATCTAATGCAGTACACAATTTTTTAAAAAAAAGGTTGCCTTGTTTCTACGCCACTGGAAAATGAGTTGATTTTTTTATTTTCATAACACAAATGCCATGAAGGTGTATCTTAATGCCTAAATTGAAGAAATAAGCTTTTGTGCCTTAAACGTTACTCGATGGATTAGATTTAAATGATTAACCTTCCGTAACCTGTGTTTCTTTAAGGAAGAAAATTAGGACACAAGTTTATGAGGCTAAGTGCTACTGTTTTTGAAAAAACTACCCACTTTTTTATTAGCATTTATTAGAAGGCCCAGTGCCAATTGAACCCTCAGCTGTGCGCTCAATACAAGCCATCCGTAAATTTTACTTATAGCCGCGGGGGTTGTTGGAATGACATTTTTCGGAATGCGTTTGGTATTATGCAGAAATCAAGGCGACAATATTGGCCCCATTCCTAACGAGTCTGATTGAACATACAAGCTACCAAATGTATTCAGTGCCGTTGTTTTCCTCAATACCTCGACCGTTTGATTAAATTCTGATCGCGATACGTTCCTGCCTCCTCGGCAGGAATTCACACCGAGCTCCAATATCGCCGTCTTCGGCTAGGTACTAACCTATCTAACTGTGACCGGATGAAATTCAGGACCTGAAAATAAAAGTAATCTGCCTCTAAATGTGTCACTGTAAAGTCTTCTTTGTGTCTCTTGGCTCCGCCAATAACAATCGGCGATCGCACGATTCTCTGCGATACGTGATATATGTGACACGGCAAGGGGAAAATTAGTTTCTCGAGACGAAGATTGCGCATACCACCGACGTCCATAGTCGCCACCCTCCCGTAACGCGGATTATATTTATATCGTTAGCGATATATGAGTTTAATCTGATACCGGCCGGAAGAATTTCATTTGAGATTAATTTAAAGCCCGCTCCCGTCTTCAAACTCCCGTTTTATCCGGATCCGATAAAGTAGGTATTTATAAGTTGAAAGCAACAATGCACTCAAATGGAGCGACCGGAGCTTCATAAGCGTCGGATAATATGGTTGTTTTTCCGCTTCAGAGGTACGGTCCAAGATGATTGGTCTCGCATATTGGATATTTCAAACCGGTAGCATAGCCGCGAGCCGCCCAGGCAATAACAGACCTCTTGTCCTCATCCTCCGGCTCTGCATACATCAGTTCGACCCTCGTCCACCGCAGCCCGCGGCCTTTGAAGCGATCCTGGGAGACACTTTGCCTAATAAAAATACCGATATGTGGCTGGACATAGGTTACAAGTATAAAGAAGGTATATATACCAAGGGGACTCGATCATATCTTTCCCTTCCAAATAAAAGACACGTGCTTGATCGTATTCACCGTTCCCATGACTCTCAGACCAGAATATTATATTTTCATAATCATTATCATAATCACATCAGAATACAGCTTTAAACAGAAGGGTAGGTACTTGATTCCCAGACACAAGAAATTAATTCAAGAAGCATTGAAACCGGGAAACAATTTTAAAAATTTGGTGCCAAAGTGTCACGCAATGCCAAAGAGAAAAAACATTTGCTTTTTGGCAAAAACAAAAATACATCCAAAGTACGCCTAACATACATCCTTAATCTATACTAGTATCAATAATACTCAATCTATCTTATGTAATTACCAAAATGTCGGAGAACTCAATTGCCGAATCCAAAAATGAGTACGCCCCCTTGCGGCATAAATTCGAACCGAGGAAAGCGAGTAAAAATTTGAAGTGAAACGTCTGTGAGCTGTGAGTTTTAACCGTCTAACCGTCACGATTCCTCGTTTACGACGTTACTGTTGTGGTTACTGTGGTTTTATTACTCTTTAGCTGTGCTCTTTAGTCTTACTGTTGGCTGTGTTTTTCTGCGAAACATTTTCGACCCCCCAGGAAAGCGAGTTAATAATTTCCTTCACTTCGTTTACTGTGGTTTATTGTTGGCTGTGTTGTTTTAACGTTTTGTTATACTTTTTGTGATTACCGTGTCCCTTAAAAGTATTCATAATACAAACTGTTGTGTTTATGGTTGCAACTCAAGAAAGGGTAAAGATAGATCAATTTTCACTATTTTCCGAAGAAATATTCCGGCATTAACGTGAAAATGATAAATGCACTTGGAATCGAGGAAGAGATTGATAAGAGGAAAGCTTGGGAGAAGGTTTTATTAATGGGCAAGCCAGTGACAAACAATATGCGTGTTAGCTCTAATCATTTTAAAACAGAAGATTACTGTTCAAAAGGTAAGGGATATTTATTGAGGTTAGATTAAGTAAAAAACCGTGAAACGCGTAACATAACACAATCTATTTTTGTTTTAGATGTGGACTTAAAACAACCTAAGCTTAAGCGACACGCTGTACCTTCCCAAAATTTGCCAGTAAAAAGATCACTTGCAAGTATCAAGAAAAAGTCCGATTCTAATCGTGAAGATAGATTGAAGAGATGACGAAAGCTCAATGATGAGGCTACTACAAGTATCAGTGAGGTACATTTTTATGTGAAGGTGAAATATCTTTACCTGTCAACGAGGACAACCATGATCTCGAAAATGTACGAACTTATAAAGACGAAAAAGTTGCAGTTCATAATCTTCTACGCCTTCATGAGATTTGTAACTATAAAGTTGATAAAGAAGTTCAAGTTTGTAGTGGAGACATTGTTACAACTTTTACGTCAACAATAGAACTTAGTTCACAATTAAATTCTTTAACAAGTATACCATCATTCGACCTCCTAAATTCTCTTGTAACACTTATACAAAAACAACATGGCTAATACAAAGCATGATACACTACTTGTAGGTGAGGGAAGCAGACGTGGCGATACCTTGGTACCATTAGGCTAAGCAAAAACAACTTTATTTTACTCGACTGCTTTTAACGCTACCAAACAACTGTTTTAACGTTTATATAATTCTTTGGCTTTTAAGCTATTTATTTAATAATATCATTATTATTATATGTATGTTATATACTTACACAAGTAGCTAAGAGTATATAGATAGAATAGTAGCCAGAGTATAGTTAGGTATATGTTGGGATAAATAATATAGGTATTAATGGACTTTTATATAACTATTTTATTACATATTAATAAAATTTTACAAGAGCAGAGTATTAAGTATATTTTTAACAGACACAGACAGCATAAACTACTAAATACAATGTTGACCTCAAACACGCTGATTGGAATAAACTTAATTCCATGCACATATAATATATCGAGAACGCAAAACAGTACACTTTCTTCTAAAATAATTATGAAGCATCATGGTCCTTGTATAGTTCTTATCTAGATCGACAACTAGCAAAATTAGAACATCTTTGTGGATGAATTTCCCACCTACTTCATGCGGAGAGTTCTTTACACTCCAAGTAAAATTATATGCTTGGCATTTACTAATGCCTCACCCTCTACAACACATCTACTCTCTGGAGTGGCTTGCAGGTAAGAAAACACTTTTCCCAATCAAAGAAAAAAACTTCATTGAAATCGTCCATCATAACCTAAAAATAACGTTTTATATCAGTAAAGGTACGACGTATACACATCTATTCTACTGATAAACAAAACTACATACCTTTGTTTTAAAAACCCCTTAAAGTGGATAAACGATTTGTACGTATAAAAATGCCCCAGTTAAGAAAATGTTCTCGAGTTTAAGCACAGCACACGAAAACACAACGGCACGGAAGAAATTTTACTCGCTTTCCCGATATTTGTTTACAAACATCAGCGCCCCCAACGGTAATTTTAGTCGCCAATAGTAAAGTGCAACATTTCTATGGAAGTGTATCTCAAGAAGCTGAATTCGACTTAATAACATTAAGTCATCCTACTATCGATGTTGTCGTAAAGGTCAATTAATTCATGGTGTTATTTATGTACCTATTTGTCTTATATGTAGGTACCTCCAAATATTATTAGTAGCGAGAACTTTGAATTATTTCTTGAAGCATTTAGTCAATTATAATTCATATTAGGTAAGCACATACTTATTCTTGGAGATTTTAATATACCAAACTTTGTATTAAATAATAAGGACAGGAAAGTCATTGATTTGAATAATTTCATGGCATTCATGCGGGTGTAAAACAACATAATAACATTTATAACAATTCACATCGCTTACTTGACATGATATGTACGAATTTAGATTGCGAGGTTTTACACAGTGAGACACCATTGGTGGTCGAAGATCTTTATCATCCACCTCTAATCGTTAACCTTAGTATTCCGTCAAAATTTACCAGATTTTTAACAGATACGTCTCAGAAAACATATAATTTTAATAAAGCAAATTATCACGCGCTCTATAATGACCTTTTAAATACAGACAGGTTAACGAGCAAATAGGTGGCGCCACGTGCCATTATGAAACAGGAGTCTACTCTATTAGAAATGTTAATAGATATATTGGTGGTCGAAGATCTTTATCATCCACCTCTAATCGTTAACCTTAATATTCCGTCAAAATTTACCAGATTTTTAACAGATACGTCTCAGAAAACATATAATTTTAATAAAGCAAATTATCACGCGCTCTATAATGACCTTTTAAATACAGACAGGTTAACGAGCAAATAGGTGGCGCCACGTGCCATTATGAAACAGGAGTCTACTCTATTAGAAATGTTAATAGATATATTGGTGGTCGAAGATCTTTATCATCCACCTCTAATCGTTAACCTTAGTATTCCGTCAAAATTTACCAGATTTTTAACAGATACGTCTCAGAAAACATATAATTT
>CAXKVY010005099.1:0-28091 GCA_964058915.1 Tetropium fuscum
GTTAAATATGTTAAATGTTAAATATGTCCATATGATATATGATCGATTGCATTTGAGCGAAAAATATTTCAAAATAAAGCTGTTAACCATTTAGTTTAATGTGCAGCATCATCCGGATATTTTTGTAGAGGGACTTCACTTATATTTTGAACCCCCGTTTAACTCCCTTATTTTAATTTTAGAACAAATTGCCGTATATGAAAATTTAGTATTTTTCCGCAGATTTTAAATATGTAAACAGAAAAACAATTGAACTTCTCACAAAATATATATTCACTGTAGATATGTATTTTTAAATAGAACACCTTGTATATTTTTACATATTTGGATAGACATGTTTTCTGTGAATTCAAAATTAGTTAGATCTTATATGCTACCTTTTACCCTCGAGATATTTAATGTTAAACTTTGTATGGTGTACAAATAGCGTTTTAAGCTTTAAGGCGCAGTTGGCCGTTGAAAATAAACGAAATATAAAATGTTTTATTATTTTAACGGAACATTTATTTAACTAATAAACAAAAACAATATGCAAAGAAAAAGTTTTACAAAAACTGTTCAAAATTACTTTTTCTCTAGACCATACCGATAACATTTCTTCAAATTATTTATTCTGTTATTCAGGATATTCGGATCCTCATTCAAATGGAGTATTTTTCCTTTTCACTAAAACCTATTTTGTAACAAATAACAATCTCATAATATTAATAAAACCGATAAAAGTTTAACACTAATTATCTCGAGAAACATAAAAGAATATTTAGGTCTTATATGCTAGACCTAATTATTTCTGAATTTACAAAAAACGTCTATCCTAATATGTTAAAATATACAGGGTGTTCCATTAAAAAATACATAGCTACAGTGAATATCTCTTTTGTGAGACGATCAATTGGTTTTCTGTTTACATATTTAAAATCCGCAGAAACAAATTTCATATCCTACGGTAATTTGCTATAAAATTGAAAATAAGGGAGTTAACATCCCATATCAAGAAACTATATATTTCCAAACCAAGAAATTCATGAATGCTTTTGTTGTAAAACTTTATTAACATGCTTTATTTCCTAATTGGGAAGATTTTAATGATAATAATATACCATAATATCCATATATATTTTCCAATAGAACAATAAGTCCTGTGACATATCTGTGTCTTACCCGAGCTTCCAGTTTGATGTCCAGCCAGTCCCAGAACTGCTGCTGGCGAATGCGGTCCATTTGCGTTCATACTCGCCGCCGCCGCAATATTGTGAGGTAAAAAAGCCGCCGCCACCGCTGCATGTGCATTAAAATATGCCATACGGCTTGCCGCCATGGTCATATGGTGATGATTAAAGCCATGATCCGACGGGAAACAGGTAGGCGCCTGTAAGTGTCTTTGTTGGTACACATTAGGTGTTATTGCAGAAACTGCGGCCGTTGGAGATCTGTGGTGACTGTCACTTAAACCTAAGAGTTCCTGAATTGCGAACGGGGATCGTTGCGGCATCGTTTGGGAGGGTTTATTTAAGATGCTTGGAGCTGTAACATGTATAGTGTTGTCTAATGTTTCATTGTTCATTTTTTCGATGCTTGAATTTATTAAATGAGCCACGGAAAAATATTAGTGGGACGCCAGTTACCGTCGGAAAACGAACTTGCACATTTTTTGTTCCTTGCACTATTTTAACCAGTCCTTTCGTTGTACTGTATAAGATCACACTGAATATAACACTACAGGTGAATCGGTGTCAAGCCACTAATTATGATGTAATCGTTCGATTCTTGGCGCGGTTTTTATTGGGGTTTGTACAGAACCTCGCATGGCCAAATATGAGAGTAAACTGACTATTTCAATTTGAAAAACGAGCCCGTAGGTCTCTGACAAACAAAGATACTCCCTAATATTCAAGTCAAAAGGACCCCTTAACGTAGGCGTGGTTACGGTTCTACCAATAATCTCGCTGAAAAGCTCGTCCTTATTGGCATGCCCCACGGTTTGTATTTTCATCCATAGCCGTCAGGCTCGAAGGACCACATTTGCAGAACACCCGCCAACTCAGGCGGAGTTAGCCGCAGGATTGTTTCGACGGTATGGACTTAAAGCGTAGAAAAATACGGATCATTTTTGTGTGCTCTTTATTACAATTACTGTCAAATAGCTTACGTACATAATTAGTAACGATGTGTTCAATTATCATAATTGGATGCAATTAATTGGCCCTGTTTTAGGTAATGACATGAAATAGTGTTTTAATCACCTAATCAATGTCAAATTATTTTTGTTTTCAAATGGAATACGAATAATACAATTATATCAAAAGTAAAGCACTTTGATTAATTTTGCAGCATTTACATCAGATTTAATAATTTACAATTATTTTAATAATGCATAAACGGTAATTATTGGGATATATGATTTTATTTCAGTTTTCAATTTTATATACTGCCGACCACAAAAAATTACCTAGATTCTCAATAAGGTCAGTTGGGATAAATGAGACCCCTATGTTCCCCTATGTGGGGATATAGGATAAATAGGATATATATTGACAATGTACTAGGGGTAGTACATTGTCAATATTTATAAGAGCATCAGTAAATTTTTTTATCACAAGCATAAGAATCATAGTTTCGAAGAAAATATTTTGCAGACTAAAATCAATCAACAAAGTAACAATTTTCCTGCCTAGGCAGGAAAAATACATAATAATATGTAAAATAATAATTGGTATGGATGCAACTAAATATTGATATATTTTGATAAGAAAAGTTTACTAAGAAAATGTATTGAAATACAAAATATACGTTACACTTTACATCCAGATACAGAATATTATAAAGTAAAGTGTATATGATGGAAATTGAAACTACACTGCTGGCCAATAGGTTGGAATAATTCAAATTTTTAGGGTAAGTTTCGATACATATATCTTCTGAACGATATGGAATATCAAAATACGGATTTCAGGACGTTTTTGGAAATTTCATCGACAAAAACTGGTCTGAATATCAATTTTCCATTATGCTCAAAAAAGGAATATACGGGGGTGTAAACTAAACCCCTAAAAAAATCAAAATTTCATTCTTACCGAGAATTTAGGAAAACCAAAATCGAGTTAAATTTTTTATACCGGGGTAATCTATGGACCAATTCGAAAAAACAAATTTGGCCGATTTTTGATATCTCGCTTATTTTTGAATATACGGCGTTTTTATTGAAATTAGGACAATTTTTTGGAAATGTATCTCTTACTTTTTAAAAACAAAGTAAGTAATGGATTTTTTTCTTATTTTCAAGTAAGCTTACATGCCTCTAGCTGCCTCAGTAGCTAGAATTGACATTTCTTATACAGGGTGCCTGCGAAAACATTTAATAAGCATGTGTCACGAAAAATCTGTATATTTAAATAAACTGTGTGCAGAACCCTGTATGATTAAAATGAACGATAATTTTAAAATTTTAAAACTGTGAAGGGAAACCTTAGAAAAATATCTCGAAACGGTTTTTTATTTTTCTTGATCGGATGAGTATTATCATAATTTACAGTTTCGTTGTAATTACACGGTAAATCCCTATATAAAACATTTAAAAAACTTGCGGTAGTAACGATTAGCTGGTGATTATGATAATACTCATCCGATCAAGAAAAATAAAAAACCGTTTCGAGATATTTTTCTAAGGTTTCCCTTCACAGTTTTAAAATTTTAAAATTATCGTTCATTTTAATCATACAGGGTTCTGCACACAGTTTATTTAAATATACAGATTTTTCGTGACACATGCTTATTAAATGTTTTCGCAGGCACCCTGTATAAGAAATGTCAATTCTAGCTACTGAGGCAGCTAGAGGCATGTAAGCTTACTTGAAAATAAGAAAAAAATCCATTACTTACTTTGTTTTTAAAAAGTAAGAGATACATTTCCAAAAAATTGTCCTAATTTCAATAAAAACGCCGTATATTCAAAAATAAGCGAGATATCAAAAATCGGCCAAATTTGTTTTTTCGAATTGGTCCATAGATTACCCCGGTATAAAAAATTTAACTCGATTTTGGTTTTCCTAAATTCTCGGTAAGAATGAAATTTTGATTTTTTTAGGGGTTTAGTTTACACCCCCGTATATTCCTTTTTTGAGCATAATGGAAAATTGATATTCAGACCAGTTTTTGTCGATAAAATTTCCAAAAACGTCCTGAAATCCGTATTTTGATATTCCATATCGTTCAGAAGATATATGTATCGAAACTTACCCTAAAAATTTGAATTATTCCAACCTATTGGCCAGCAGTGTATATAAAAACAACAGCCAGCAAAAACACTCGGCACTCTTTATTGTATACATGAGTGGAAGTAGAAATGTTTGTTATTAAGAAAGTATTTTAGGATTTAATGAAAACCTATTCCGAACCTGAATCCTTTTATGAAAACTATTATTTTTTTGTTTATCAGATACCTATTCCGCCATCCTAAGGAAGACCACCGCATCTGCACATTATATAATAATGACTAAATCGAGCTCAATGTTTAGGCAGCATTTAAAATGTGCACAAACTTTTATTACGCTGCAAATGAAATAATGTTAATTAATAACACTTTATGTGAATTAATCTTTAAAAAATGCGTTTTTTTTTAAGAAAAATTGCAGTTTCTCCCTATATTTTGCATAAAAAGGTAGATACTGGGACAGAAAATTAAATTTTTATTAGAAAATGGTAAGAAAAACCACAGCATCTAGTCATTTATCAACATCCTCAAGTCATTTTATGCACAGTACTAGGTGTAACGAATATTATTACCAAAAAATGTACGCCTCTTTTTTATATTTTGTTTATTATTTTTTTGGGATTCAGCAGCTAAAAATAGAAATTTTTGTTGCTTAATTTGTTTTCGTATCTCGAGTCGTTTTCAAAAAAAAATATTTTTTTTATTTTTATGTTTGTGTAGTTCAGAGACAGTGGTTTTTATTTTTTCTCTCGAAAACGAAGTAAGATATGACAACAATTAATATATAAATAATAGGAAAATGAGTGAAGTTAATTTTCGTCAACAATATTCATCAAATTGCCCCTCGGGATGCAGTGTAACTTTTAATCTATAGTTACGGGGAAACTAGCCCCTCATCACTACAAATATGTCTACCAGTTAAAAAAATTGGTCACACCATCGTGCAGATATTTTTAAGAAACTGTTATTTTTATCTTGATCCAAGATATCTTGGATTTTGCATTTCCGGGCCTATGTTTAAATAACTGTTTTCATAGAATAAACTGAGGAGTCACAACTTTCCGTTTGTACATGATATTTAAGGACCCTCTTTATTTTATCCACTGAAGTAGGTAAAGCACTTTTAAAAAGTAATTATTATATTATTATATGACTTCGAAATGAAATGAAAATACAAGCAAATTACTTAGCGGAAACACCGCGTGTGCATTTTACTTAGAATATACACGGCAACTGCGGGCTATGACAACGTACCTAACTATATGCCGTTTCCTAAGTAGCATTGTAGTTGCGGGGTTCTTCTTCAGTTCTAGTAAATCTTTTTGCAGATGCTAGGTTTAGAATTCTTTTAAAAATATATATTTGTGATTGTAAACACGGTGTTTTTCTTATGTAAATATGCACATAATATTATGTAAATATGTCTAGAACTGATTTTCTCGCTTATCTCAATTTTCATAATGTTTGCACATGCGTTTTTCCTAAGGACGGCAATATTATTGGTCCATTTATCCAATAACATAGTTTTGAGAAATTTTTTGCAGGTACTAGTTTTAGATATAGCGTAAATTTTAATATTTAAGTTTATTAATTTTAGTTTCAAAGTTAACCCACATTATACTGAAATAAGTTATTGCTCAGCAAGGACCAACGAGAAGGTATGAACACATCCTTGCCAGGAAGGTTGAGATGGGTTAGATTAACGAGGGGCAACGATGCCGATGTTAGTAAAAAATTAAATAAAAATGTAAGTTTCTTAAATATGAAAACAAAAATAAATATTTGTTCACATACAAAGTATATGTAAAAACAATATTAAAATATTTCTCTGGAATAAAGTAGATAACTTAAATTAAAATTTCTAAATAAACTAAATAAATCATGGAATAGCTAAATATTTATTTAGCATAGCTAAATATTTTCTTCTGAATATATATCAGCACCCGAATCTTCACTTTCTGAAAAGGAATCACTAACCAGTTGTATTACGATTGGCGCAATTGGGGCTAGTGTTGGATACTTATTTCCTATTTAAATTACGTGCGGAACGCTGTTTTTCCATAAATCAGTACTGTTGATGTCATTTACTACTTGTCTTATATGATCAATTAATTACTCTCGCGCTTAATGTTGGTGAGTTATTACATTTTCACACTATTTTTTAATGCTGCCCAATCTAAACCATCTCTATAGCATTAAATATGCAGTAGTATGGAGGTAACCGCAAAACTGTATGACCGTGTATATTAGCTAAGATAAAAATGTTTTCGTCTGTCAAATTCTGCTCTTTTATTATTCTTTTGAGTAATTCGCGCCTTATTGGCTAACTTTTACAACCCAGACAAGTTTTTTTTTCTCATGCATGAATTTTAAAGTCTTCCTCTTTAGTACTGGTATTTGGTGTTTTATTTAATACACGCATTATCTAATGCAATTGCCGAATTAGGCGGAATATTTGGTAGAAGCTGTTCAGAAAACCATTTTTCGAATAGATGACCTGTCATGTCTTCGTGATAGTCGGCAGAAGACTGCGATATATTTTTGGCCGATAATAGCAACGCATTGGGTACCAACCCGTTTACACTTCCCGCATGAAGTAGAGTTTCCTCTAGAACACGGAGTAGTAGTTTCGTCTAGAACACGGAGTATTTAAGGCATAATTGTGTTAACTATAGGGTCCGCCAATAAGCGCGCTCGATCTTTAAAATGAAATAAAGCAAGTTGTGTGAGAGGTATAAATGAAATTTATTTTTTGTTTGAAAGAGTATTCGAAGGCATTATGTATGGAAAATAATATCGGTCAAAAGTCCACCTCGGCTTCGCTGGGTGGCGCGCATACGAGAAGTCCAATTTTCAATGACTCTGGCGCACAAATCGGGCTGTATTTCATCGATGGCGTGGCGTATGTTGACTTTGAGGGCATCAGTGTTTTGTGGTTGGTTTGCGTAGACCTGTGATTTAAGAAAACCCCACAAGAAATAGTCTAGTGGGGTTAAATCGCACGATCTCGGTGGCCAGTTGATGTCGCCTCCGCGCGAGATAACCATTCCTCCGAGGCGCTCGTGCAGAAGATCCATTGTGGCGCGCGCTGTGTGGCTCGTAGCGCCGTCCTGCTGAAACCACATATCCTCGACATCCATATTGTCGATTTCATGCCAGAAAAAGTTCGTTATCATGGATCTGTATCGTTCGCCGTTTACCGTGATGGACACACCATCGTCGTTCTCGAAGAAATACGGCCCGATGATGCCTCCGGCCCAAAATCCACACCAAACAGTTACCTTTGCTGGGTGCATTGCGACCTGGTGGACCTCCTGTGGATTGTTCTCGGCCCAATAACGGCAATTCTGCTTGTTGACATTCCCATTTAACCAAAAATGTGCCTCATCGCTGAAGATGATTTTGCGACCAAAATCGGGGTCACTTCCAACTGCTCTAAAGCCCAATTAGCGAAGATACGGCGCTGTCTATGGTCGTTTATTTTGAGCTCTTGTGTCAGCTGGATCTTGTACGGATGCATGCCCAAATCCAGATGCAAGATTCGGCGAAGTGATGTTTCCGAAAGGCGGAGTTCCTGTGCGCGACGTGAAATTGACTGTCGCGGATTTTCACGCACACTATCGCGCACAGCGGCGACATTCTGGGCAGATCGGACGTTTCGACGACGCGTCGGTGTTGGCTGATTGTTCACCGAACCGGTTGCCTCGAATTTGTTAATCAAACGACGGATAGTCGACTCAGCAGGACGATCAATTGCACCGTAAAATTGGCGGAGCGCGCGGAACGTTGCTCGAACCGATGAATGATTTTCGTAATAAGTTTTAACGATTTGCACATGTTGCTCGCGGCTGAATTGGTTCATGGTGATTTGTGAAGATACACTGAATAATAACAACTACGTTTGCCAACTCTACCACAAACAACATGGCCGCCATGAGCTGTCAAAGATCGAGCGTCCCTATTGGCGGACCCTTTATCTACCCAACCATACTGAACAACATCATGCGTGCCAAACGACGTCTCGTCTAGATACACATATGCCTGTTTAGTTGACATGCTTTGATTTTTGCCAAGTTCAACTATACGCCGTGATTCCATAATTACCATACGACTGTTGTCTTATGTAATATAACATTTGGTAGTGTATCTAAAGACCTATAATTATAATCAGGAAAATCGCTTAATTTTTCTTTAATCATTTGTAAATTAGGAGCTATATTTTCTTTATACATATTATATATTGTACGCCGAACTACATCGCTGGTAGAGTCATCAATATTTTGTATTTCGCATTTTTCTCTTTCGTCTTTGCACCGTAATCTATAACATCTCCTTTAATTACAAGATAAATTGTTGATTATGATATTTTAGTTAATTTTAATTATTTCTCACGTATACTTAAAATAATACGTTGACTGTGCACATGTAAATCTTAATTTTTAAACTCAACTTACATTATTATCTTCTACGTCAAATGACCTTCAGAACGTCATGGTAAATTAGGAAATAATTATAACATCTTACCTTTTAGTAGTAAATGTTTTAAATCGGTATTTACGCACAGCACTGATTAACCGTTTTTAATTCGAGCACGGCGCGGCGGTCAACAAAGAAATGATTTACGACGCAGCAGACCAGTCTATTTATTCTCTTTACAGCGCGGACGGTCCTGTGCTTTGGCACCGAGCAGTTTCAATTCCGGTCGTATACTATACCAGTACCATTTGCTTCAGAACTAGTTATTGCTATTGTTAATTTTTTTTGCATATACTAGTTTACACTGAGTCCTCAATGTAGGTACCCCTCGACCACAGAAAAAGACTTCCACCCGCCATGGCGTTCTAACATTGTTATGTCACCTCCTGAGTGTATAAGCAATAAAGTGGCGGAGGTTCTGGGAAGACAGTGTCCCGTATATTCTCTCGAGTGTGACAATTTTAAATAGACAGCTATTTCTTGAGATATTTTACCAAATTTATGCATTTCGACAAATTTCTTTACAACTTTACCATTCGCGTATTTTAAAAAAATCTGAAACGTATTTATTAAGATACGTATTTCCTTATATCTAATTATTCATTGATTACCAAAGTCCTTGAAGTGTTTGTCTTAGGTTTTAACAGGGATACCAGTTTATCGTTCATATCCAATATTTTCTAATTTTAAATGCAAAAGTTCGTCGCAGCGACATGCACCGGTGATTGTAAAAATCAATACAACCTAATAAAAACAGGGGATTGTAAGTGTCTCCGATTTATCATACCCTTATTGATTTACATAAAAATTGATAAATATTATTAGACAGAAACTTACTTTTGCTAATGAATAATTATCATCCGGAGCCTCTTGTATAAATTTAGTGATATCTATTCGAGAACTCTATATTTCACTGCCTTGTAATTTCGGATGTACGTTTTAAAAATGCCCACAGTTGGAAATATCTTCCTATTCATAGTTGCCCTCAACATGGAATAAATTGACCAAAGTGTAGAACTTCGCATATTAGATAATTCAGAAAAATAAACGAGTAATACATTTTCCGAGAGAGCGTTCACATTTTTTTCGATGCAAAAATCCATAATTCGTTTATAGGTACCCCCCTAATTAGTTCGAGAATTCTCCGGTAGTACATTTATTTCAACATGCCTTGCCGTCTCTCTTATTTCTGGGGGAGTAAGTACTTCTAGGTCGCTATCACTGTCCATAGGTGATTCAATTAAAATTTGCTGATATTTTCCACAAAATCGGCAGGAACTTTTGTAACTGGTCAAACTTTGTGTAATTGTTTTGGTGTTTATTGGCAAGCGGCCTCCCAAATAATAACCGCCAATAACTACGATTTCTATTGTGTTTATATTGAACTTATTACGACTGAAAAGGCTTATTGAAATGAGTTACAAGATTATGATTATTTCATTATTACAGCGCTCGGCGAAGGCTGAATTCCTCGCTAACCGCTGGGCAAGGAACACACAACCGCGGTTGTCAACGTGCTACTTTGCTGCCTAGTAAAACAAAGAACTATTCTTAGCAAAGCTAAAATGATGAATGACGTCCGATATGAAAATGGCATCTGAATGACGCTGCCAAAAATTCGTGAGCGTCAACCAAAATCAAGACAAGTCCTAAACTCTGTCTAAGTAGGCATTCCGTAATAAACTCGGATTTTAAAGTCTCATTTACATCCACTTAACGTAACGTAACATACGAAAATTAGGAATTAAGAAAAGTTGAATGTGTACTAAACTTACGGGAACGTTCACATTCGTTTAAAAAATAATAAAATTAACGTAACATACGTGAAAGTTCGACCAACTTCAACTTAAGAGAATCCGTACGTTAAATTACCCATTCACATCTTAAGTAAAATAACATAGCACTATTCACTCTCAACGTCAAGTGAAAATTACCGACTCAGGTGTCAATAACGGTAAGGGTAATTTACCGTTCGAAGACAATGTTTGGAGAACGGTCCAATTTTGTCTGAGAACAGTATAACCCTTAACGTTCGTGATTCGTGATAATAATATAATAATAATAATAATAATAATAATAATAATAATATCTCTATCCCTCATTCTAACCGCAATGGATAGCCCAAAAGTCAAAAGACTCGTGCGGGAGAGGGGGGCGGCATATTATTATTTCGCGGGCCGTTTGTGAGACCAGGATCGACTTATGTTGGTAAATTTTAACCATTAAAAATAATTAGGACAAAATTTAATTCGCACCAGTGTGGGGAATCGAACCACACACCGCTGCTAAGTGTTCGAGCAGAGCTAGCACTAATCGCAATAAATAAAAACGAATGTATACATACATATTTCATTTTTTATGTTTTATCAAAAATGACGTTAAATATAAATATAACTGAATCCAACTAAAAATGTCAATTTTGACAATTATTATATTTACTTACCGTTCTGGACCAGTAACTATTACTTACCATTCAGCACCGGAAAAAAGCACGGTAAGTGAACAAAGGAAGCAACATAGTAATTTGTATAGTCCTGAGCAAAAAAAGTCTCAAAACGTATTTTTGCTAAAATCTAATGTGTGTACATCTAACTTTAATTTTTGTGACATTGCCAGTTAGTTATCAAATATTATTCAAATACACAGATTTACATTTGAAAAAAATAGTTGTCCTATTTTCCTCATGACAGTACCAATGTTGGCACTAATGTTGAACTTTTTATAATAAATGTGGATTTTATTTAAATAAACCACATGAGGGATACAAAGAAACTTTAGTGTCTAAATACACTTATATTTTTTTCTAAATCGAAAAACCATTAAATTCCCCAGAAATAGACACTTTCTATTCCCTTGTCCCTTGCCACACAACAAAAATATTTGTCAACAGGGATTAAAGTCCCTTCATTGCCGACGGAAAGTTTAAGGAGAAGTTCTCTTCATCCTATTTGTTCAATTCAAAGGTTCAATTCCTGGGTTTGCAAAACTGGAAAACTGATCGAGGTAAAATTTCGTTCCTTTACGTGTTTATATTCTGGATTTTGAGGGTAACCTACTTTATAGTTTTGGTGCATTGTATATACAACTGTATTTCAAATTTCATAATGGCTTCACTAGATCGGTTAATGGGGACAGTCTGAAATGTCTGAAGAAGCTGTGTACTGGAAGATTGATCAAACGGTCCAATGTAAAAAATCCAATTTTTAAGGGGGAACATAATCGCGCTCCAGACATCGGAGAAAACGAGGTGTATGTTGTTAAAGATAAAATTAAGAAAATGGCAGAAAGTACTGAAGAAGGTCCAAGGAGTATTATTCTACAACAGCGCTGCCGAAAAGTTGGTATAGAAGCCTCGGTGCGTTTACCAAAGTATGAAGCTTCAAGACAAATTATTCACCATGAAAGAAAAATCACATTTTACGACGGTGAAGTTGATTCCATGAAGGATTTGTGAAAACTTTAAAATGTGATATTTTCTTGTTATGGGTTTCTGAAAGGGATCAAAACAATGATAGATTCCTATTATTTGAAACGAATGCCACTAATTATGCATTTCAAATAGGTTTATACAGCAAGCCTATATACTATCCATTGTTTTGTGAAACAAAAGGCGATCCCTTTCGAATTATTTACAATCTATTAAAAATCTATTTCGAATTATTCACAAAAATTAAAGAACTGCAACCAAGTTTGATGACTCCGGCTCTCTTATGTGATTTTGAAATAGCGGCATATTCAGCTTTCCAAGATGCATATATACTGAAACATCGGTAAGTGGATGTTTCTTTCCTTTATCTCAAAACCTCTGGTGACACATTCAAAAACTGTCAGGGCTCGTCAATTTATAAAAAATAACGATAAAATTCGATTGGAATCCAAAATGCTACTGGCCCTGGTATTCGTCTCAGTCAGAGATATCCACATTGCTCATTACCTTTTAGAAGAGGCGAACGGTGGCATCCAAGAAGCATTGCAGCCAATAAATGAATACTAGAGAAGAAATTACGTTGGCAATAGATTGCAAAGTATTTCCCCTAAATTTCGAATCGAAATGTGGGATACGTATGACCACCTCAACACCGATATACCACGAAACAACAATACTTTGGAGGCATGAAGCCACGCGTTTTTAATAATATCGATTGACATAGCAATAATTCTGTGTAGGTATGACACCACGCGTTTAAAAAATATCGATTGTCATATCATCCTTCATTGTCAAAATAGGCTAAGGTGTAGAGATTTTTTACGATATTTTTTGGGATGAACTGTGCAGGGTTTTAAGGTATAATAAATAGATAAAAACGTATATAAATTAAGCAGCTAATTGTTGTTTATAACAAAATGGCATCCGCGAAAAAAGGAAGAAAAAGCAAACAAAATCGTTCCTACCAATGACTCCAAGTATAATCGTTTTGTCTACAATACGGGAGTTCTAGAAAATTGAAAAATCTACAAAACTAGCTCTACCGGAGCAGAATTTTTAGCAAAAAAATGGGTTATCCTGCGAAAAGGGGTTTTATTGAAAATTAGTAACTTTTCTTTTCTAAAATCTTTAAGCTACGGCGTCCGCGTTGCGCATAAGTAACTTTAAACATGTAAATTATTTGTGCAAAAACCTGGATCTGTCGGACAGATATTTTGCTACAATTGCCAAAATAACATTTTTTTAGGCCGTTTATCCAGGCAATCACACTTGCTCGTACGGTGGTCCGATAGTAATTTCTACAACGGTTTTGGAAACTTCAGATCATTATCTAAAATTTATACATTCATATTTGTACGTTAAAATTATGCAAAAGTGCTTTAAAACATGTCCGAGCATTGGAGTAAAACGGATATGAGGTCCGACGCGGGATCTTGCGTTTGACTCCAATGTTGGGACGCGTTTTAAACCATTTCAACATCATTTTATACCCAACATAAGAAAACTTCAGTTCCTAAGGTGTCAATTTAGTTAAACCTAAGTAAAAACCTTGTCTGACCATGAGTATAGAATCGATATTATCCGCTCTATCACATGTAATAGAGCATAGAGCCTGCTTTTCATTTTTCTTGTAATTGTCCCAATTTCCGTAATATTTTTTTATAATCATAATTCGATCCATATTTTGACATGCGATATTCCTTTAAATAGTTAAATTCCTTAATGGATAAAATTAATGCAAAGCAATACACAACAGTTTGCTACAAACAGTTTCATGATATAGGTAGACGATAGGAGTACAATCAGATCTGTAATAGCACGATTTTGCACTCGTATATTAAAAAATGAAGTTATAAGAAGATTACTTCATTCTCATTGCCATTCGTATTCTTGTTATAAGGCCAACCCTTAAATCGCAGAATTTGTTTAAGCTGATTGAAGAAGTGCTTGAAGGGAATGGCTACATATTTAATATTAAGAAATTTGAAATACGCTTTATATTTGAAAACTGAATACCTCTGTAACTGAATAACGCTGTAAACTTAATATTAATTTAAATCTGAACGCAAAGCAAGAGAATGCTGAGTAAACTTTGCTTTGAAAATAATAATTTGCGATTATGATTATTCGTCGACCCAAAGGCCGAGATTTAATCCATCCGGCATTCGTTGTAAACTCCGAAAGAAATGCATGCGCATCGGAAAATGAATTATAAATAAATGTAATACCAGGTTAGGTATCGCAGGATCTTTATGATGTAGGTCTTTTTACTTTCGTACAGATAACAAAGGGTGGCACATTATGTAGTGACACGTTTTGAAGTCTAATAATTTTGCCTCTGAAAAACTTATATATTTAAGTTCTTACTCTAAAAACTCAAAAAAAAAAATTTGGGAAATAATACAGGTTGCACCAGAGCCACCAGAATATAAAACGATTTTAACAAAAATATAGTCTCCAAGAAATTTAATAACAAGGTAATCTGACATAATAATAATAATAATAATAATGATGATTAGTCTAATTTTTAAATATTGTATCTAAAAGATGATGACCTCTTATTGAACATTATTTTACTCTAGACACCCTATTTCGCATAGCATTATGCAACATTAATGGGGCAATATTCTGGATTTAATGTGTCGATATTTTGCGGATTATTGATGTAAACCCTGGATTTTAAATAGCCCCATTACCAAATGTCACAGAGTGTTAAGTCACAGGACCTCACGGGCCACTGGAAATAGGAAATGGCTCCTGGAAACATTTGTCGCTGATATTCATGGATGTGGCGCCATCCTGCCGAAACCACATGTTTTCAGGAAAACGCCGAAACTCTTGTTGAAAAAAAAGGTTGCCGTGTCAATGTGGTGACACTGCACACCAAACAGTAACATTTTGACTATGAAGAGGAGTTTGCTGTATTTGTTTGGAATTTACTTGAGACCAGTAACGAGAGTTTTATTTATTTACATAGCTACACATATGTTAAATATTTTTAACAAAAACACAAAACCGACTTAAAAAAAATCTATTCTAAAAAACTGCTCTGAAAAGTAAAAAATAATTACGTTATTCATTCTTGCTTAGATCAATTAATTTATTAGGCCAATAAATATATAATTTTTGTTATTTTTCGAGTCGGTGCCAGCCAAGGTTTACAAACGTATAATGAAGTAGTGTAGGTATACATCTCTAATTGTATTATACTAGAAGTTTGGATTTAGGTTTATATGTAATTGTGGTGTCGGCTTAGGCAGTTGTATTCAATTGCAAGTGAACACGATGAGTGCATCGTCTTAGCTTGATTCACGAGCGTCTATCCAAGGAGACGAAGCTGGGCGGTCACAGTTCATGTTTTCCAAAAGCCCTTCCCCTCCAAGTTACAGCCCTCTAAAATTGGGAGGAAAAACTTGTTTTTATTTATTTCCTCCACTATGGAAGAATTTAGAAGAATGCGATATTGTTACAAGGGGGTAAAAAACCAACCCTTATAATATTTTTCCCCAGAACTTTAACGCGTCGATATTTTTTATTTAAAAATGTTATGTGCCAATATAGCTTCAATCTGCAACTTGTTTGACTCTTGAGTTTTCTTCGAGAAATTGATTGTTGCCCAAAAAAATTAAATTATGCTCTCACATTGCCTTTCAAATAAATTCACTGAAGGGTTGTTATTCGGTAAAAGAGTCAAGTGGGCTGTTGTCAAATAAAGTCATTATAAATACTTTAAGCCATTATGACATTAAAGTATAATTTTGTTAATTTATAGCAATTTTATAGTTAAAATATAGAAATAAAATTTCCAACAAATATGAGAATGAAAAAATGCCGCATCGTCATAGGGAAACTCGATGTCGTCTTTGATGGGCGGCGCGAGCCGACTTTGATCTCGTCAAAGCGTAGTCGTATCCTTTGACGATGTGGCATTTTTTCTTTCTCATATACGTCTGTTACAGGCAATAAATAGGTACAGCTTGTTAAAATGGTACTATACAAATGCCGAAATGGCAGATATGCATTTTCTATATGGTCGTGCTCAGCATATTCACACGTATTCATCAACGTCTACGAGAACATGGTAATTTTTTTAGAATTATTGCTTGCAGACGTGCTCGAGAAGCAACAACCGTAGGTACCGCTAGAGGAGGCTGTTCTTAATTTAATAGAAGAATTTCCTGAAACAAGTACACGCAAAATTGCGGATATATTAAATGTAAGCTATTCAACGGTAGTTAGAATTTTAAAAGAGCAGCAGTTGCATCCGTACCATATCCAACGAGTACAAGCGCTCTTACATCGAGACTTTCTACCTCGTCTAATTTTGTGTCAATGGATAGTTGAAATGATCACCCAAGTTCCACAGTTTTTATCTCGTATTTTGTTTACTGATGAGGCTAACTTTTCAAGGGACAAGGGAGAAATTTTTGAAGCTACGTTTCAACAACAGTTTTCATCAAACGTATGGTTTGGTGTCATTGATGATTATTTAATTGGCCCATATTTTCTTCCAATGAGATTATATGGAGACGCATACTACCATATCCTTGAAGAAGAGTTCTTCTTGAAGATCACTGTTCAAATTAAGCAAGAGCTATGGTTCTTGCCTGAAAAATATGTTCCCTCTAAAAAATATTTAAACACAAAAAACCTAAACTCAAGCCCCACAAGTACACAAACGTCAAAAATGGGGTCAATATGGCCGGTCCTTTAGCATATCAAGAAATAAGGACGCGCACTCGTCAAAGCTCATTCTCCCTCGCTCTATATCTCTGTTATAGCTATGGTGAAAATATTCACCTAAATCAGCTCGTGTGAGAATTACAGTTGCTACTCACTTAAATGCATCTTTGTTAAATAACATGTCGCTATTACATAGAAAAGCTGACTGGAGTTGATAGTATATTTTGTAAAAAAAATGATTTTTCGCATGCGTGAGAAGACTTACTTAAATATTTTTTGGTCAATTACTGGTTAAATAATTTTGGTTAAACACTGGTTAATTTGTTATTTTACTATTATATGTAAAATGTATGTTATATTCTCAATAAGATGTGTTTTAAGAAAAAGAAAAAAGAATTGCCTTAATTTACACTGGTTGTGTTTAAGGGAATTAAATTTTCAATTTCTTTCCGTTTCTTTTGTCTAAATTCTAAATTAACAAAAATTTCGGAATGCAACAAGCCACACGTTTGAGTAAACGATTTAAACTCGAAAGTTCCTGTTTTGGTTTTATAGTGGTTAAAGGTTTTAAATATATCAATATTTTAACTATCAAAGACTCGTGTTTCTATCCTATACTAATTCCTGATTGCAGGATTTGATGAAATGTTTTTCACAGCATTTCTTCTAAATTTTACTTTTGTGGCTTAATACACTTTTCCACCGAGACAATCAATTGTTAACTAAGAAATAAAAAGGGAATTTGCGTTAATTACGCAAATGGCCTGAGGGGGTGGATTAAATTAAGATTCATTATTTTTAAAGATGTTTCACAATTTATTGTTAAGTCTAAATTCTATAATTTGGAAGATTTGGTATAAAACCGATATAGGTCGATTATATAATTACTAATTAAGAAATAAAAAGTGATTTTACGTTGATTCGTAAATTGTCTGGGCGCCACCAATATTTAAACTTAAGTTAACTCCCTTGCTGAGACAACCCGCATAAATTTTCTGTTTTTTTCTTACATTTTACGCGATTATTTTTATATTTTTGAAAATAAGTAAACTTTAGATATGCCGCGAGACGTCTCATATCGTCTCGACAGCATTTTTCCTCGAATTTCGAGACGAGACGAGATAAAAATCCTCGAGACAATGCGAGACGAGACATCTCGAAATATTTTAATATGTTTAAAATGCCTCAAACGAATTACTTATTTAATATTAATAACTGTTGACTTCCAAATTAACAAAAAACAGCATCATAGGGTATGAGCTGTTAATACGTGCCTATAAATATTAATTGTTGGTAGGTTACTTATTTTTGTGGTGTTTTGAGAAGAAATTGTGTTTGTGATCAGAAAAAAATATAAAAAGGGATCAGAAAAAATGTGTTTAGGATCAGAAAAAAAATATATATAAAAAAAAGAAAATCTTGCACTTGCGCCACAACCGAAAATTTTTGGGGTGGCACATCTTAATTTGCCATATTTCGCCGTATCTGTAAGTGAAACAACCAAAAAAAACCCTCCCTCTAGCCATGAAAGATCCGCAGGTAAACAAAACATGCATGAGAACATAAACTGGTTAAACCAATAACTTAAACTTACCTTCTTTGAGTTAAAAAGTCTTTTGCTTGTTTCTAAATAGCACTTCAAAGGCTTTGTAGGTAAAAGGCGGCATTTGAACAGTTTTTTGTCGTTTGCCGCATTTTAACTTCAACTTCTTACGCGCATATTTACAAAAGATGAAACAAGACAGAATTAACCAACATTTTCTTAAACAAAACTTAAATTATTGTCTTAATCTTAAAGTACATATACATAATTAAACTCAGTATTTTCAATTAATGCTGAACCAAAAAAAATAACGTATATATCTTTATTAGTGAACACTTTAGTGACAACATCGTAAAGTTATTGCCGTTTTTCTCCAAACTATGGTTTTGTCACTTGTCGCCTTTTAACTTCTTGCGGCACTATTGACCTTATTAATAATTGTGTAATTGTGAAAAAAGTGTACCAAATTTGGAATACTAAGCGCCTGGGTTGTTTATTTATATATGTATATAGTATGGCAAATATATTGACTGCTACACAAATTATTTTTCACCTATCTACCTAATAAAAGGAACAATTACCAATTACAGAACAATTCCAATGTATTTCATAAGTACATTTTTTGTTATTATAATATTTATTAAATGAATAACTATTTGGCTATTTCTAATGTAGGTACTATGATGCCGCGAGAAATCCTTATAGTTAAGAGAATTATGTAATTGCTAAACTGCAGTTTTATTTTAATTTACTAATTGTGTATGCAGCAGAAATCCTGCGATATTAGAAAAAGATGAAAATAATGAGATCCAATGGAAGCAAAGCCTAGCCTACTGCGGTAAGAATTTTTAATTATCCCGGCCCACACAGCTTTGTTTTTACGTCGGTGATTTGAAAAGTGCTTTATCTGAATATGCTTCTGAAATAAGGGAAGGGTTATTTTCAAAGATGGCTTGATTCTGATAGGTAGGTCTGCGGTTTAGGAATCATTAATGTTTCTTTGACTATGTTTGACTTGTATGATAATGATTCCAGTGAGAGGTAATTTTTATAATATTGCAAAAATATTATATAAACCATTTTTTTATGCATCATAATTTTTTTAATCAATTAAATAATATAATACAAGTATTATACATCAAATACTAACAGATCTAACACCGGAAAATAAATAAAAAGTAAGAGAATTGTTATGTAATAATACAAGAGCAACCGCAACGTTGCCAAAACTTATCTATTGGATCTCAAGTCTTCATGTTCATTTTTTGAAAAGTCAGATTTGCAAAAAACCTATCGACATTTGATTGAACCAAATATTTTCTTTGTTTTTCTGTATATATAATTTTTTTACTTTCTCTTTTAATATCTATATATATATATATATATATATATATATATATATATATATATATATATATATATATATATATATATATATATATATATATATATATATATATATATATATATATATATATATATATATATATATATATATATATATATATATATATATATATATATATAAATATATATATATATATATATATACATATATATATATATATATATATATATATATATATATATATATATATATATATATATATATATATATATATATATATATATATATATATATATATATATATATAAATATATATATATATATATATATATATATATATACATATATATATATATATATATATATATATATATATATATATATATATATATATATATATATATATATATATAATATATTCGTTAAAAAGCTCCTATGTCTTTTAGAGCAATATGTATAAAGAGGTACTAAAAACTTCGTAACATTTATAAATTAAAATATACATATTTTTATTTTATGTTATTTTATTTCTATTTTTGACATGTTCAAAAAATAAATACAAGTTAAATCAGTCAAATCTGAGACTCTTAATTAAAAATAAGACATATGAGGTTTTGCTTAAGGAAGTTTTACATGCAAAAAGATTTACGTGGTTTGAATAAATAGAATATAATTTATAAAATAATAAAACAAATTTATTAATACCTATGAAATGACAAAAAAATATTAAAACGAAAATACTGATTTTTAAGGGTTTCATAAAAAAAGATGGTAATCGTGTGGAATTTCTTTTTTTTAAATATTGCGAGGTTCGAATTTTGATTCTTTTGACTACAGGTGCATCATAAAGTGGCGATATTTCTGCGGTACTTAGAACTTTTTTCATATTTCTTTTAATAAGTTGTAACTATCCATCGTAAAAATTAGTTTTAAAATACAATAATTCCTCGTCGGTGTATTTAAGAGCACTCAAGTTGTTGCGTGTAGCGTCTCCTACTTTACCTGAACGAATTGACGTAACATATTTGCCATAATTTTTGAAAAATGTATGGCGTAAAATTCTACGAAATGGCTTTGGATGCCTTCTTGCCAATTTACATGCGGATATATCATATAGAACAGTTGCAAATTCGTTAGATGTAAAACCCTCTTCTCCTTCGTGCCACAAAAAAACAGAAACCGTCATTCGTTTTTAGGTTCTAAATTGGGTAATTGTGGACAATAAGCTTCTTCTTGTAGTAAATAGACGATGCTTTTAACATCGGGCACAGAAGAACAGACTGCATGTCCACTGTAAAAATATGGCTGGCATTTTCTTTATCATATTCTTTTTCTTGTCGAGCTCTGTTCTTTATTGGCAATATGTACGGAATACACGTCATCTGTAATATTTGCTGCCTTATGTGACACGCAGACGTCACGCTGGTCCTTTCTGGGTCCAAATAAACTCAATTTATTTTCCTCGAATTGTTCAAAGAATACTTTTGTGCTTAGTGGTCAAGATTTGTTTTTTCTCGACAAAATTTAACATATTCGTGGTATAAGAATAATTTTCATTGCCAAAGCGTTATTATTTGAGAGGACGCTCGACAATTCTCGGCTTCATTTTTGGAAGGGTAGGTATTTAGAAATGATTGTAAATTATTTTTTCGCTTAGTAAATCTATTTCTTTTTCTTTAAATACATTCAAATAAACTGCAACAAGATGATTATTATCCATGATGATTTCAGGTTTATTCTCTAACTTGTTTAATAGAGCCCAACTATTAGTAGACCATTCGCCAATATCCAGAGTATTTGTAAACATTTTTTTGCATATATACTCGGACTCTAATACCATTTTTTTAAGGTGATAGAATAAAGTAACTCCACGGCGAGATACCGCTTGTTTCATATTTTTCTTATCTTTTAGAGTAGCAGCATCGATAAGACTGCAACGTAGATTTTTCTTTGTTCCCACTCAAGATCTTACCAAAATCGTTTAAAAATGTTTTGTCGCTCTTCTTCTGTAAATAGATTACATTTCATTTTGCTGTCATTTCTGCTATGCTTGCAATTACAAACCGGTTTAATTTGCCTTGCTTTCCTTGGTTGATCACAAGTCCATTTGTCATTACTTTTCTTTAGTCCCACTTGCTAATATCAGGTTTACGTTTTCGTACTTTCTTGCCCATTGTCATGGCACCTATTACTTCTTGGATGGTGTTTTCCTGTCGAACTGTACCTCATTTCCAATATTAGAGATCCCTGCCATTGGTTCATTATTGTCAAAGGAACTAGTTCAAAAGCATACCATCTGTAGCAACTTCAAAGATTTCAAAAGCCACAGACTCACCAACAATTTCTTGGATATTTTCTTCTTCACTAGTATTTTTTAATATGTCATGAGGAATTACTTCTTGGAGAATCTCATTATTTTTAGAGTTCTACTCGATATGTTGATTGATTTCATATCATTTTTCTTTAATATTCTCATTAGATGACGAAACAATGTCGTGGCATTTTTATTTCCATTTTGAGAAGAATCAGAAAGACAGATTTGATGATTTTCAGTTCCATCGGTTGATGAGCAAGAAGTGAGAAAATAAGCTTACGTCGTCCACTTAGGCTTTATGCTTCGATAATCTATAAATAAAAAATGTAATTTAGTTATGAATTTTTTATTTTAACGTTTTTTATGATGGATATTATAGGTATTGCAAATTAGTGTTCCTGGTGGCTAAAAAGTGTTTTAGCGAAGCTTATAATTTTACAACAGTTACCTATGCATTAAATATTAACCAATATAATAACATGGATAACAAAAAAGATTAATGGCCCATGATCTAACGTGATATTAATGTAGAAATTAATTTATATTTCAGTTTTTAGGGTACCTGTATTTTACGTTATTAAATATGGAAATAAGGAAGTAAATATAATTTATTCCCTGTAACTGTGTGTTTTCCTTGCCAGTGTCAATATTATTTTAAATTATGAAAACATTTTATTGTAAATTGTATAAAAATATAAGTAAAAGTTATAATATTTATTCTATTCCCAAATTGTACTAAAACCTTCTATGCTAGTACTATTTATTGTTACTGATTCGGTTTAAACCTCGCAAGTCTTAAATTCGCGCCATAACCTTTGCTTACTAATATTAGAAGCATAATATTCTTATAATAATTTAAATATGCATTTCAATATAAATATCATTACTTACCTTAGGACTAAAGTTTCCATAATATAGTAGGTATTTATACACTTCATTTAATGCACGAACCTAGTTAAAATATTTTATTCGCACGACACCTTAACACAAAGCAGATTTACCAGGATCTACCAGCAGATTTAATAGTAAAAAACATTTCGAGACGACTAGACATACATGTTTTAAAAAATAATAGATGGAGCTGTCGTATAGTCAGTCTTACTGGGTCTTAAGGAACGATGTAAAATGATATCTTTGATTATATGATATATACGACCCAAAAACGTTAAAACTTCATTTTCCTAAAAAAATCGGACTTACGAGCTTTTTAAAGAAAAACGACTATATGGTATATAAACTGCTGTAAAAATTATCGCACCACGTTAATATTTGCTAAAATTTGAGGTCTCATAACTTTTTTACTTTTAGCCCAATTTTGATAATTTTTAGAATACTGTAGATAAAACGACTAATTTCAACTTGCATATCCAGTCTTTTGTTAACTGAGGACGGTTTAGGTATTATACAGGGCTAACTAAAAGGTTATTATATAACCCTAATTTTAAAACACTCGGTGGAATAATTTCGTAACCAAATTCTTTAAAAATACCAATTTTTGTTAAGAACCATTCCTTTTCTACATTTTGTTTTTTGGCCCATGTCTTTAGATACATTGGTTCATTTTTAAGAGCAAAATGAATTTGTCACCAACAGTTTACTGTTAATTTACTCTGCTGTTACAAGTGATATGTAAAACGTAGGCGGCGTATGTCAACCAAAAACCAATGGTTGGGTGTATGCAATCTCATTTTGACACATTTTTAAAAACAATACGGTGTTGAGGAATATTCAGCAATTTAAAATAATGAATCGTGTGAGACATTTGACAGCATTGGAATGTGTAAGAGCGCAAACTTTGGTTGAAGAGGGTAGAAGTATGCGATATGTCTCTCTAATTCTGGTGTTAACCATTCGACAATAAGTCGAATGTTAGAACGTCACAGGGCAACTGGTTCGCACTCCAGGAGACATGGGCAGGGTAGAAAAAGGGCGACGAATGTTAGGGATGACCATTTTCTCCGCCAAAATGCTTTAAGAAATCGGACAGTAACAAGTTCGCAATTGAACAGTGAACTTGAGATGGTTAGAAATGTTCAAGTTTCTGCTCTTACTGTAAGGAGAAGACTACGGGAGGCAGGTTTGATCAGTAGAAGGCCCATAAAGGCACCAGAACTTACCAGGGCTCAGAAGGTAGCTCGATTACGATTTGCACGAGCACATGAAAATTGGACTATCGATGACTGGAGGAAAGTCCTATTCTCCGATGAAACAAGAAAAAGCCTAAAATCTTGTGATGGGCGGCAAGGTGTGTATAGAAGACAAGGGGAATGGGAAGCTGCCATCAATTTCGTTCTAAACGAACCCTTTGGTCGTGGCTCCAAAATGTTTTGGACGGGTATTTCTTTCGATGGCCGTACGGAGTTAGTCCCTATTCATGCAAGGGCAATGAATGCGGAATACTACGTAGAGAACATTCTCCAGGAGCATGTAATGCCCTACGCTCCATTTATTGGTCCTGATTTCATATTCATGCAAGATAATGCAAGACCACATGTAGCAAGAATTTGTGTTGAGTACTTGAATGCAGTTATGAACTGGCCAGCACGAAGCCCGGATTTAAATCCCATCGAACACCTATGGGAAATCATTAAGAGATCAGTGAGACGACGTCTACCAGCCCCACAGAACCTTCAACAGCTGGAACAGGTTACTCTTCATGAGTGGGATAATATTCCTCAACCCGTCATTCAAAACCTCATTAGAAGTATGCCACGGCGGATTCAGGCTGTAATCCGAGCTAGAGGTGGCAACACAACCTACTAGGGATCAGCTCACATAATTTTATTTCTTTGTTTTCCTTTGTTTTCTTGTTAATTAAAAAATGTTTCTTCTCACCCTGAAAGTTTTTTCAATTGATTTCTGTATGGTGCGATAATTTTGAACCAATGCATCTAAAGACATGGACCAAAAAACAAAATGTAGGAAAGGATTGGTTCTTAACAAAAATTGGTATTTTTAAAGAATTTGGTTACGAAATTATTCCACAGAGTGTTTTAAAATTAAGGTTATATAACAACCTTTTAGTTAGCCCTGTATAATACCTAAACCGTCTTCAGTTAACAAAAGACTGGATATGCAAGTTGAAATTAGTCGTTTTATCTACAGTATTCTAAAAAAATTATTAAAATTGGACTAAAAGTAAAAAAGTTATGAGACCTCAAATTTTCGCAAATATTAACGTGGTGCGATAATTTTGAACAGCAGTTTATGTTTTTGATTCTTATTTTATTTGTTCGTTATTTTTGTTGTAGACTAGTCGTTTAATACTGATCAAACTACAAAAAGTTTTGTACTTTTTGTAGTTATAAAGAAATTAATTATGTAAAAGAATTATGTATATTATGCACTGTATTTATTAAGGAATTATTTATTTGTACTGTCAAAGTATGTACTGTATTGTATTAGTCAAAGTCAAAAGGATGGTTCATTCGAAGATTGTCTTGTGGAAGAAGTGTCTTTACATGGCTTAAGCAAGGCGACACTCAAATGCGGATCGATGATAGGCTTAACCTATTCCTATAATGACTATTTCTCGGGATGGTGACAACATAATTTTATTTTATTATAAAATATTAAAACCTCCATAGGTATAAATAAACGTATTTTTTTTATTTGTTATATTTTTTAAATGCAATTGATTTTTATTGTGTTTTTATAGAAGAAAAATGTATTTTTTTTACATTTTAATTATTAATATATTTTTAAATTCATATATTTAAAACCTTATAATACCTCACTGAAACATATGTGTTAAACATTTTATATAAAAAAGTTAAGCACATATTTTTTCGCGGAAAAATTAAAAACACATTTTCGTATAAAATTTTTCTATAAAGGGTGCGTATCATGAACACTGCTGTGCAATAAAATTGATTACAAGTCTTACCGGAGATTTTTGTATTCTTTTAGTTGCTTATTTGGTCTGGGTATCCCTAGCAACCACGTGCAAAAACAGCATACTACCATTCATTTTTGTCGATTTTTTTTATTTCCTTTAATTATATAACTAATTTTCCGAACAAATTTCAAGAGAATTTAAGAAAATACTGATTTGATATCTTGATTTCACTGTCACGAGTACTATGACTTACAATAGTATTCGTAGTTTCTTGTAAATAATTTTATAATTACTGTTATTACACCCAATTATGCAGTCCTTCTTACCAAATATTGACCATCTCCTCACGGTTTTGGGCACGTTACCAGTCACTACCTCAACTGTGACGCCCTCTTTTTCGACCATGAAAAGAGTGAAGATTTTACAAAGAAATAAAACAGGCAGTGAACGAATGAGCAGTCCAGCTCTGATTTTCGTACACTGGGATATTGAAGTTAGTCCTGACAAAGTTTCAGATATCATGGCTGGGCGGAAATCCATACACTTTTACTTTAATATTTTATTTATTTCAGTTGTTTTTGTTGCTGCAAATATTTTTTTATTTGGAATGGTTATAAAAATATACAAACACATATTTTATTTTATTTCAATAAACTTATTCATGATATATAATATAGTTTTTGTAGTTTTGAAAATGAAATCCAAAACTTTTTCTTGTGAAAGAAGTTTATATTTTTGTATAAATGGATTTCTCATTGAAATTATGAAGTGCCAGGAAAACGCGTGTATGTGAAAATTTTCCCTTCCCGTGTGCCTTCAACTCTCTGCTCTACAATTGTTCTGCATTGTGTGTACGTAAATATCGCCTGTTCTCCATTCCATAATAGCTTATCCATCCCCAAACGTTAACACCAAATCTCCCAAATCGCTGGCTATCATTGAAGTATCTTTATTCACACCGAGAATTCCGAGGCGTATAAACTCGAATATGACCATCATGGGTAGACTGGAACTCTTTTGAAGATCTTTTCGTCCGTAATTACCACTCGTTCCAAAAATTTCTAACTCTCCATAAATGTAGTTCATAGCAAATAACACACGAGATTGTTTATTTTCTTACGTGAGTAAGTGCTTCTTTGCAGCTACTATCTAGATCTGATGATTTAATTCTTCTGCATGCTGTGGATCGGGAACCAGGAAAATACGTATCAACATTGGCTTCCATCGCATTGTTAAAAGGGTTTTGCTCAAGGTATTCGATTAGAGCAGCATCTTCTTCGATGTTGGAAACCCTGGAGCGAGTAATTCCTGCTCTCCGAGAAATTGTGCCTTGTTCGCCAATATTCATCGCCAAAGATGTGACCTCGATAAGAGGGGGCCGAGCGGTACAATCGCTCTTTACCCCTAGTATCTATGTAGGCTGAGACCACCTTGTAAGGGGTAAGCCGCGCGTTTCACCCTCCCCACAAATGTGATCAGTGTAACGTGAAGATACCCAGCCTCCCCAGGTCCCGGCTGATGGGCGCCACCGGCAGAGCCTTGATTCTGGCGGTGGGGCCCTTGACTTTCTGCGCCGGTGTGTATGACTCTCGGGGGTGTCGTGTCGGATGTTTAAGGGATCCTTCCGGCCTCTCACCGGGCTTGATAGAGCCCAGCTGTGCGGCATTCACGTTGGTGTGGGAGGATGAGCATTGTAGCTCAGAATGACGATGCTCGCGAGCTGATCAGCTATCAGCTCACTGGCTGAGTCAGGTAAGGTAAGGGTGTGTGGTTTGGCAAGGCAGTCAGCCTCGCCGTCCACTGTAATGGACTGTTTTAGTGTCTTCTCAATCCGTTTTCTTTGGTCCTGTTTGTTTCTTCGGTATCGTCTGCTTGTTCTCGCATCACTCATGCTGAAACATGAGATCCTGATTATATTATACTATTATATTGTTGTCCCTGATCTGGGACAACAATCTGGGACAACAATCTGAGACAACAATCTGAGACAACAATCTGCCCTGTTGCGTCCAACGCTTTTCAACCCTAAACACCGTAGCTTTACATCTATCCAAATGCTCGGCAATCGCCCTCATGGGGCGACCAACCATCTTCAATTTCCTTATAATTCGCATTTTCGTTAGGTAGACTAAATTTTTCGGCATTTTGACAGAAAAAAATTCCAAATGAATTATTGTGACAGTTACTGACAAATTAACTTGCTGTTTCTATGGACACTCATCATTTCCATTAAAAATGAGATCCAATCACAT
>CAXKVY010005100.1:0-12737 GCA_964058915.1 Tetropium fuscum
ATACGCCGTGATTCCATAATTACCATACGACTGTTGTCTTATGTAATATAACATTTGGTAGTGTATCTAAAGACCTATAATTATAATCAGGAAAATCGCTTAATTTTTCTTTAATCATTTGTAAATTAGGAGCTATATTTTCTTTATACATATTATATATTGTACGCCGAACTACATCGCTGGTAGAGTCATCAATATTTTGTATTTCGCATTTTTCTCTTTCGTCTTTGCACCGTAATCTATAACATCTCCTTTAATTACAAGATAAATTGTTGATTATGATATTTTAGTTAATTTTAATTATTTCTCACGTATACTTAAAATAATACGTTGACTGTGCACATGTAAATCTTAATTTTTAAACTCAACTTACATTATTATCTTCTACGTCAAATGACCTTCAGAACGTCATGGTAAATTAGGAAATAATTATAACATCTTACCTTTTAGTAGTAAATGTTTTAAATCGGTATTTACGCACAGCACTGATTAACCGTTTTTAATTCGAGCACGGCGCGGCGGTCAACAAAGAAATGATTTACGACGCAGCAGACCAGTCTATTTATTCTCTTTACAGCGCGGACGGTCCTGTGCTTTGGCACCGAGCAGTTTCAATTCCGGTCGTATACTATACCAGTACCATTTGCTTCAGAACTAGTTATTGCTATTGTTAATTTTTTTTGCATATACTAGTTTACACTGAGTCCTCAATGTAGGTACCCCTCGACCACAGAAAAAGACTTCCACCCGCCATGGCGTTCTAACATTGTTATGTCACCTCCTGAGTGTATAAGCAATAAAGTGGCGGAGGTTCTGGGAAGACAGTGTCCCGTATATTCTCTCGAGTGTGACAATTTTAAATAGACAGCTATTTCTTGAGATATTTTACCAAATTTATGCATTTCGACAAATTTCTTTACAACTTTACCATTCGCGTATTTTAAAAAAATCTGAAACGTATTTATTAAGATACGTATTTCCTTATATCTAATTATTCATTGATTACCAAAGTCCTTGAAGTGTTTGTCTTAGGTTTTAACAGGGATACCAGTTTATCGTTCATATCCAATATTTTCTAATTTTAAATGCAAAAGTTCGTCGCAGCGACATGCACCGGTGATTGTAAAAATCAATACAACCTAATAAAAACAGGGGATTGTAAGTGTCTCCGATTTATCATACCCTTATTGATTTACATAAAAATTGATAAATATTATTAGACAGAAACTTACTTTTGCTAATGAATAATTATCATCCGGAGCCTCTTGTATAAATTTAGTGATATCTATTCGAGAACTCTATATTTCACTGCCTTGTAATTTCGGATGTACGTTTTAAAAATGCCCACAGTTGGAAATATCTTCCTATTCATAGTTGCCCTCAACATGGAATAAATTGACCAAAGTGTAGAACTTCGCATATTAGATAATTCAGAAAAATAAACGAGTAATACATTTTCCGAGAGAGCGTTCACATTTTTTTCGATGCAAAAATCCATAATTCGTTTATAGGTACCCCCCTAATTAGTTCGAGAATTCTCCGGTAGTACATTTATTTCAACATGCCTTGCCGTCTCTCTTATTTCTGGGGGAGTAAGTACTTCTAGGTCGCTATCACTGTCCATAGGTGATTCAATTAAAATTTGCTGATATTTTCCACAAAATCGGCAGGAACTTTTGTAACTGGTCAAACTTTGTGTAATTGTTTTGGTGTTTATTGGCAAGCGGCCTCCCAAATAATAACCGCCAATAACTACGATTTCTATTGTGTTTATATTGAACTTATTACGACTGAAAAGGCTTATTGAAATGAGTTACAAGATTATGATTATTTCATTATTACAGCGCTCGGCGAAGGCTGAATTCCTCGCTAACCGCTGGGCAAGGAACACACAACCGCGGTTGTCAACGTGCTACTTTGCTGCCTAGTAAAACAAAGAACTATTCTTAGCAAAGCTAAAATGATGAATGACGTCCGATATGAAAATGGCATCTGAATGACGCTGCCAAAAATTCGTGAGCGTCAACCAAAATCAAGACAAGTCCTAAACTCTGTCTAAGTAGGCATTCCGTAATAAACTCGGATTTTAAAGTCTCATTTACATCCACTTAACGTAACGTAACATACGAAAATTAGGAATTAAGAAAAGTTGAATGTGTACTAAACTTACGGGAACGTTCACATTCGTTTAAAAAATAATAAAATTAACGTAACATACGTGAAAGTTCGACCAACTTCAACTTAAGAGAATCCGTACGTTAAATTACCCATTCACATCTTAAGTAAAATAACATAGCACTATTCACTCTCAACGTCAAGTGAAAATTACCGACTCAGGTGTCAATAACGGTAAGGGTAATTTACCGTTCGAAGACAATGTTTGGAGAACGGTCCAATTTTGTCTGAGAACAGTATAACCCTTAACGTTCGTGATTCGTGATAATAATATAATAATAATAATAATAATAATAATAATAATAATATCTCTATCCCTCATTCTAACCGCAATGGATAGCCCAAAAGTCAAAAGACTCGTGCGGGAGAGGGGGGCGGCATATTATTATTTCGCGGGCCGTTTGTGAGACCAGGATCGACTTATGTTGGTAAATTTTAACCATTAAAAATAATTAGGACAAAATTTAATTCGCACCAGTGTGGGGAATCGAACCACACACCGCTGCTAAGTGTTCGAGCAGAGCTAGCACTAATCGCAATAAATAAAAACGAATGTATACATACATATTTCATTTTTTATGTTTTATCAAAAATGACGTTAAATATAAATATAACTGAATCCAACTAAAAATGTCAATTTTGACAATTATTATATTTACTTACCGTTCTGGACCAGTAACTATTACTTACCATTCAGCACCGGAAAAAAGCACGGTAAGTGAACAAAGGAAGCAACATAGTAATTTGTATAGTCCTGAGCAAAAAAAGTCTCAAAACGTATTTTTGCTAAAATCTAATGTGTGTACATCTAACTTTAATTTTTGTGACATTGCCAGTTAGTTATCAAATATTATTCAAATACACAGATTTACATTTGAAAAAAATAGTTGTCCTATTTTCCTCATGACAGTACCAATGTTGGCACTAATGTTGAACTTTTTATAATAAATGTGGATTTTATTTAAATAAACCACATGAGGGATACAAAGAAACTTTAGTGTCTAAATACACTTATATTTTTTTCTAAATCGAAAAACCATTAAATTCCCCAGAAATAGACACTTTCTATTCCCTTGTCCCTTGCCACACAACAAAAATATTTGTCAACAGGGATTAAAGTCCCTTCATTGCCGACGGAAAGTTTAAGGAGAAGTTCTCTTCATCCTATTTGTTCAATTCAAAGGTTCAATTCCTGGGTTTGCAAAACTGGAAAACTGATCGAGGTAAAATTTCGTTCCTTTACGTGTTTATATTCTGGATTTTGAGGGTAACCTACTTTATAGTTTTGGTGCATTGTATATACAACTGTATTTCAAATTTCATAATGGCTTCACTAGATCGGTTAATGGGGACAGTCTGAAATGTCTGAAGAAGCTGTGTACTGGAAGATTGATCAAACGGTCCAATGTAAAAAATCCAATTTTTAAGGGGGAACATAATCGCGCTCCAGACATCGGAGAAAACGAGGTGTATGTTGTTAAAGATAAAATTAAGAAAATGGCAGAAAGTACTGAAGAAGGTCCAAGGAGTATTATTCTACAACAGCGCTGCCGAAAAGTTGGTATAGAAGCCTCGGTGCGTTTACCAAAGTATGAAGCTTCAAGACAAATTATTCACCATGAAAGAAAAATCACATTTTACGACGGTGAAGTTGATTCCATGAAGGATTTGTGAAAACTTTAAAATGTGATATTTTCTTGTTATGGGTTTCTGAAAGGGATCAAAACAATGATAGATTCCTATTATTTGAAACGAATGCCACTAATTATGCATTTCAAATAGGTTTATACAGCAAGCCTATATACTATCCATTGTTTTGTGAAACAAAAGGCGATCCCTTTCGAATTATTTACAATCTATTAAAAATCTATTTCGAATTATTCACAAAAATTAAAGAACTGCAACCAAGTTTGATGACTCCGGCTCTCTTATGTGATTTTGAAATAGCGGCATATTCAGCTTTCCAAGATGCATATATACTGAAACATCGGTAAGTGGATGTTTCTTTCCTTTATCTCAAAACCTCTGGTGACACATTCAAAAACTGTCAGGGCTCGTCAATTTATAAAAAATAACGATAAAATTCGATTGGAATCCAAAATGCTACTGGCCCTGGTATTCGTCTCAGTCAGAGATATCCACATTGCTCATTACCTTTTAGAAGAGGCGAACGGTGGCATCCAAGAAGCATTGCAGCCAATAAATGAATACTAGAGAAGAAATTACGTTGGCAATAGATTGCAAAGTATTTCCCCTAAATTTCGAATCGAAATGTGGGATACGTATGACCACCTCAACACCGATATACCACGAAACAACAATACTTTGGAGGCATGAAGCCACGCGTTTTTAATAATATCGATTGACATAGCAATAATTCTGTGTAGGTATGACACCACGCGTTTAAAAAATATCGATTGTCATATCATCCTTCATTGTCAAAATAGGCTAAGGTGTAGAGATTTTTTACGATATTTTTTGGGATGAACTGTGCAGGGTTTTAAGGTATAATAAATAGATAAAAACGTATATAAATTAAGCAGCTAATTGTTGTTTATAACAAAATGGCATCCGCGAAAAAAGGAAGAAAAAGCAAACAAAATCGTTCCTACCAATGACTCCAAGTATAATCGTTTTGTCTACAATACGGGAGTTCTAGAAAATTGAAAAATCTACAAAACTAGCTCTACCGGAGCAGAATTTTTAGCAAAAAAATGGGTTATCCTGCGAAAAGGGGTTTTATTGAAAATTAGTAACTTTTCTTTTCTAAAATCTTTAAGCTACGGCGTCCGCGTTGCGCATAAGTAACTTTAAACATGTAAATTATTTGTGCAAAAACCTGGATCTGTCGGACAGATATTTTGCTACAATTGCCAAAATAACATTTTTTTAGGCCGTTTATCCAGGCAATCACACTTGCTCGTACGGTGGTCCGATAGTAATTTCTACAACGGTTTTGGAAACTTCAGATCATTATCTAAAATTTATACATTCATATTTGTACGTTAAAATTATGCAAAAGTGCTTTAAAACATGTCCGAGCATTGGAGTAAAACGGATATGAGGTCCGACGCGGGATCTTGCGTTTGACTCCAATGTTGGGACGCGTTTTAAACCATTTCAACATCATTTTATACCCAACATAAGAAAACTTCAGTTCCTAAGGTGTCAATTTAGTTAAACCTAAGTAAAAACCTTGTCTGACCATGAGTATAGAATCGATATTATCCGCTCTATCACATGTAATAGAGCATAGAGCCTGCTTTTCATTTTTCTTGTAATTGTCCCAATTTCCGTAATATTTTTTTATAATCATAATTCGATCCATATTTTGACATGCGATATTCCTTTAAATAGTTAAATTCCTTAATGGATAAAATTAATGCAAAGCAATACACAACAGTTTGCTACAAACAGTTTCATGATATAGGTAGACGATAGGAGTACAATCAGATCTGTAATAGCACGATTTTGCACTCGTATATTAAAAAATGAAGTTATAAGAAGATTACTTCATTCTCATTGCCATTCGTATTCTTGTTATAAGGCCAACCCTTAAATCGCAGAATTTGTTTAAGCTGATTGAAGAAGTGCTTGAAGGGAATGGCTACATATTTAATATTAAGAAATTTGAAATACGCTTTATATTTGAAAACTGAATACCTCTGTAACTGAATAACGCTGTAAACTTAATATTAATTTAAATCTGAACGCAAAGCAAGAGAATGCTGAGTAAACTTTGCTTTGAAAATAATAATTTGCGATTATGATTATTCGTCGACCCAAAGGCCGAGATTTAATCCATCCGGCATTCGTTGTAAACTCCGAAAGAAATGCATGCGCATCGGAAAATGAATTATAAATAAATGTAATACCAGGTTAGGTATCGCAGGATCTTTATGATGTAGGTCTTTTTACTTTCGTACAGATAACAAAGGGTGGCACATTATGTAGTGACACGTTTTGAAGTCTAATAATTTTGCCTCTGAAAAACTTATATATTTAAGTTCTTACTCTAAAAACTCAAAAAAAAAAATTTGGGAAATAATACAGGTTGCACCAGAGCCACCAGAATATAAAACGATTTTAACAAAAATATAGTCTCCAAGAAATTTAATAACAAGGTAATCTGACATAATAATAATAATAATAATAATGATGATTAGTCTAATTTTTAAATATTGTATCTAAAAGATGATGACCTCTTATTGAACATTATTTTACTCTAGACACCCTATTTCGCATAGCATTATGCAACATTAATGGGGCAATATTCTGGATTTAATGTGTCGATATTTTGCGGATTATTGATGTAAACCCTGGATTTTAAATAGCCCCATTACCAAATGTCACAGAGTGTTAAGTCACAGGACCTCACGGGCCACTGGAAATAGGAAATGGCTCCTGGAAACATTTGTCGCTGATATTCATGGATGTGGCGCCATCCTGCCGAAACCACATGTTTTCAGGAAAACGCCGAAACTCTTGTTGAAAAAAAAGGTTGCCGTGTCAATGTGGTGACACTGCACACCAAACAGTAACATTTTGACTATGAAGAGGAGTTTGCTGTATTTGTTTGGAATTTACTTGAGACCAGTAACGAGAGTTTTATTTATTTACATAGCTACACATATGTTAAATATTTTTAACAAAAACACAAAACCGACTTAAAAAAAATCTATTCTAAAAAACTGCTCTGAAAAGTAAAAAATAATTACGTTATTCATTCTTGCTTAGATCAATTAATTTATTAGGCCAATAAATATATAATTTTTGTTATTTTTCGAGTCGGTGCCAGCCAAGGTTTACAAACGTATAATGAAGTAGTGTAGGTATACATCTCTAATTGTATTATACTAGAAGTTTGGATTTAGGTTTATATGTAATTGTGGTGTCGGCTTAGGCAGTTGTATTCAATTGCAAGTGAACACGATGAGTGCATCGTCTTAGCTTGATTCACGAGCGTCTATCCAAGGAGACGAAGCTGGGCGGTCACAGTTCATGTTTTCCAAAAGCCCTTCCCCTCCAAGTTACAGCCCTCTAAAATTGGGAGGAAAAACTTGTTTTTATTTATTTCCTCCACTATGGAAGAATTTAGAAGAATGCGATATTGTTACAAGGGGGTAAAAAACCAACCCTTATAATATTTTTCCCCAGAACTTTAACGCGTCGATATTTTTTATTTAAAAATGTTATGTGCCAATATAGCTTCAATCTGCAACTTGTTTGACTCTTGAGTTTTCTTCGAGAAATTGATTGTTGCCCAAAAAAATTAAATTATGCTCTCACATTGCCTTTCAAATAAATTCACTGAAGGGTTGTTATTCGGTAAAAGAGTCAAGTGGGCTGTTGTCAAATAAAGTCATTATAAATACTTTAAGCCATTATGACATTAAAGTATAATTTTGTTAATTTATAGCAATTTTATAGTTAAAATATAGAAATAAAATTTCCAACAAATATGAGAATGAAAAAATGCCGCATCGTCATAGGGAAACTCGATGTCGTCTTTGATGGGCGGCGCGAGCCGACTTTGATCTCGTCAAAGCGTAGTCGTATCCTTTGACGATGTGGCATTTTTTCTTTCTCATATACGTCTGTTACAGGCAATAAATAGGTACAGCTTGTTAAAATGGTACTATACAAATGCCGAAATGGCAGATATGCATTTTCTATATGGTCGTGCTCAGCATATTCACACGTATTCATCAACGTCTACGAGAACATGGTAATTTTTTTAGAATTATTGCTTGCAGACGTGCTCGAGAAGCAACAACCGTAGGTACCGCTAGAGGAGGCTGTTCTTAATTTAATAGAAGAATTTCCTGAAACAAGTACACGCAAAATTGCGGATATATTAAATGTAAGCTATTCAACGGTAGTTAGAATTTTAAAAGAGCAGCAGTTGCATCCGTACCATATCCAACGAGTACAAGCGCTCTTACATCGAGACTTTCTACCTCGTCTAATTTTGTGTCAATGGATAGTTGAAATGATCACCCAAGTTCCACAGTTTTTATCTCGTATTTTGTTTACTGATGAGGCTAACTTTTCAAGGGACAAGGGAGAAATTTTTGAAGCTACGTTTCAACAACAGTTTTCATCAAACGTATGGTTTGGTGTCATTGATGATTATTTAATTGGCCCATATTTTCTTCCAATGAGATTATATGGAGACGCATACTACCATATCCTTGAAGAAGAGTTCTTCTTGAAGATCACTGTTCAAATTAAGCAAGAGCTATGGTTCTTGCCTGAAAAATATGTTCCCTCTAAAAAATATTTAAACACAAAAAACCTAAACTCAAGCCCCACAAGTACACAAACGTCAAAAATGGGGTCAATATGGCCGGTCCTTTAGCATATCAAGAAATAAGGACGCGCACTCGTCAAAGCTCATTCTCCCTCGCTCTATATCTCTGTTATAGCTATGGTGAAAATATTCACCTAAATCAGCTCGTGTGAGAATTACAGTTGCTACTCACTTAAATGCATCTTTGTTAAATAACATGTCGCTATTACATAGAAAAGCTGACTGGAGTTGATAGTATATTTTGTAAAAAAAATGATTTTTCGCATGCGTGAGAAGACTTACTTAAATATTTTTTGGTCAATTACTGGTTAAATAATTTTGGTTAAACACTGGTTAATTTGTTATTTTACTATTATATGTAAAATGTATGTTATATTCTCAATAAGATGTGTTTTAAGAAAAAGAAAAAAGAATTGCCTTAATTTACACTGGTTGTGTTTAAGGGAATTAAATTTTCAATTTCTTTCCGTTTCTTTTGTCTAAATTCTAAATTAACAAAAATTTCGGAATGCAACAAGCCACACGTTTGAGTAAACGATTTAAACTCGAAAGTTCCTGTTTTGGTTTTATAGTGGTTAAAGGTTTTAAATATATCAATATTTTAACTATCAAAGACTCGTGTTTCTATCCTATACTAATTCCTGATTGCAGGATTTGATGAAATGTTTTTCACAGCATTTCTTCTAAATTTTACTTTTGTGGCTTAATACACTTTTCCACCGAGACAATCAATTGTTAACTAAGAAATAAAAAGGGAATTTGCGTTAATTACGCAAATGGCCTGAGGGGGTGGATTAAATTAAGATTCATTATTTTTAAAGATGTTTCACAATTTATTGTTAAGTCTAAATTCTATAATTTGGAAGATTTGGTATAAAACCGATATAGGTCGATTATATAATTACTAATTAAGAAATAAAAAGTGATTTTACGTTGATTCGTAAATTGTCTGGGCGCCACCAATATTTAAACTTAAGTTAACTCCCTTGCTGAGACAACCCGCATAAATTTTCTGTTTTTTTCTTACATTTTACGCGATTATTTTTATATTTTTGAAAATAAGTAAACTTTAGATATGCCGCGAGACGTCTCATATCGTCTCGACAGCATTTTTCCTCGAATTTCGAGACGAGACGAGATAAAAATCCTCGAGACAATGCGAGACGAGACATCTCGAAATATTTTAATATGTTTAAAATGCCTCAAACGAATTACTTATTTAATATTAATAACTGTTGACTTCCAAATTAACAAAAAACAGCATCATAGGGTATGAGCTGTTAATACGTGCCTATAAATATTAATTGTTGGTAGGTTACTTATTTTTGTGGTGTTTTGAGAAGAAATTGTGTTTGTGATCAGAAAAAAATATAAAAAGGGATCAGAAAAAATGTGTTTAGGATCAGAAAAAAAATATATATAAAAAAAAGAAAATCTTGCACTTGCGCCACAACCGAAAATTTTTGGGGTGGCACATCTTAATTTGCCATATTTCGCCGTATCTGTAAGTGAAACAACCAAAAAAAACCCTCCCTCTAGCCATGAAAGATCCGCAGGTAAACAAAACATGCATGAGAACATAAACTGGTTAAACCAATAACTTAAACTTACCTTCTTTGAGTTAAAAAGTCTTTTGCTTGTTTCTAAATAGCACTTCAAAGGCTTTGTAGGTAAAAGGCGGCATTTGAACAGTTTTTTGTCGTTTGCCGCATTTTAACTTCAACTTCTTACGCGCATATTTACAAAAGATGAAACAAGACAGAATTAACCAACATTTTCTTAAACAAAACTTAAATTATTGTCTTAATCTTAAAGTACATATACATAATTAAACTCAGTATTTTCAATTAATGCTGAACCAAAAAAAATAACGTATATATCTTTATTAGTGAACACTTTAGTGACAACATCGTAAAGTTATTGCCGTTTTTCTCCAAACTATGGTTTTGTCACTTGTCGCCTTTTAACTTCTTGCGGCACTATTGACCTTATTAATAATTGTGTAATTGTGAAAAAAGTGTACCAAATTTGGAATACTAAGCGCCTGGGTTGTTTATTTATATATGTATATAGTATGGCAAATATATTGACTGCTACACAAATTATTTTTCACCTATCTACCTAATAAAAGGAACAATTACCAATTACAGAACAATTCCAATGTATTTCATAAGTACATTTTTTGTTATTATAATATTTATTAAATGAATAACTATTTGGCTATTTCTAATGTAGGTACTATGATGCCGCGAGAAATCCTTATAGTTAAGAGAATTATGTAATTGCTAAACTGCAGTTTTATTTTAATTTACTAATTGTGTATGCAGCAGAAATCCTGCGATATTAGAAAAAGATGAAAATAATGAGATCCAATGGAAGCAAAGCCTAGCCTACTGCGGTAAGAATTTTTAATTATCCCGGCCCACACAGCTTTGTTTTTACGTCGGTGATTTGAAAAGTGCTTTATCTGAATATGCTTCTGAAATAAGGGAAGGGTTATTTTCAAAGATGGCTTGATTCTGATAGGTAGGTCTGCGGTTTAGGAATCATTAATGTTTCTTTGACTATGTTTGACTTGTATGATAATGATTCCAGTGAGAGGTAATTTTTATAATATTGCAAAAATATTATATAAACCATTTTTTTATGCATCATAATTTTTTTAATCAATTAAATAATATAATACAAGTATTATACATCAAATACTAACAGATCTAACACCGGAAAATAAATAAAAAGTAAGAGAATTGTTATGTAATAATACAAGAGCAACCGCAACGTTGCCAAAACTTATCTATTGGATCTCAAGTCTTCATGTTCATTTTTTGAAAAGTCAGATTTGCAAAAAACCTATCGACATTTGATTGAACCAAATATTTTCTTTGTTTTTCTGTATATATAATTTTTTTACTTTCTCTTTTAATATCTATATATATATATATATATATATATATATATATATATATATATATATATATATATATATATATATATAAATATATATATATATATATATATATATATATATATATATATATATATATATATATATATATATATATATATATATATATATATATATATATATAATATATATATATATATATATATACATATATATATATATATATATATATATATATATATATATATATATATATATATATATATATATATATATATATATATATATATATATATATATATATATATATATATATATATATATATATATATATATACATATATATATATATATATATATATATATATATATATATATATATATATATATATATATATATATATATATAATATATTCGTTAAAAAGCTCCTATGTCTTTTAGAGCAATATGTATAAAGAGGTACTAAAAACTTCGTAACATTTATAAATTAAAATATACATATTTTTATTTTATGTTATTTTATTTCTATTTTTGACATGTTCAAAAAATAAATACAAGTTAAATCAGTCAAATCTGAGACTCTTAATTAAAAATAAGACATATGAGGTTTTGCTTAAGGAAGTTTTACATGCAAAAAGATTTACGTGGTTTGAATAAATAGAATATAATTTATAAAATAATAAAACAAATTTATTAATACCTATGAAATGACAAAAAAATATTAAAACGAAAATACTGATTTTTAAGGGTTTCATAAAAAAAGATGGTAATCGTGTGGAATTTCTTTTTTTTAAATATTGCGAGGTTCGAATTTTGATTCTTTTGACTACAGGTGCATCATAAAGTGGCGATATTTCTGCGGTACTTAGAACTTTTTTCATATTTCTTTTAATAAGTTGTAACTATCCATCGTAAAAATTAGTTTTAAAATACAATAATTCCTCGTCGGTGTATTTAAGAGCACTCAAGTTGTTGCGTGTAGCGTCTCCTACTTTACCTGAACGAATTGACGTAACATATTTGCCATAATTTTTGAAAAATGTATGGCGTAAAATTCTACGAAATGGCTTTGGATGCCTTCTTGCCAATTTACATGCGGATATATCATATAGAACAGTTGCAAATTCGTTAGATGTAAAACCCTCTTCTCCTTCGTGCCACAAAAAAACAGAAACCGTCATTCGTTTTTAGGTTCTAAATTGGGTAATTGTGGACAATAAGCTTCTTCTTGTAGTAAATAGACGATGCTTTTAACATCGGGCACAGAAGAACAGACTGCATGTCCACTGTAAAAATATGGCTGGCATTTTCTTTATCATATTCTTTTTCTTGTCGAGCTCTGT
>CAXKVY010005101.1:0-50535 GCA_964058915.1 Tetropium fuscum
ATATATATATATATATATATATATATATATATATATATATATATATATATATATATATATATATATATATATATTATATATATATATATATATATATATATATATATATATATATATATATATATATATATATATATATATATATATATATATATATATATATATATATATATATATATATATATATATATATATATATATATATATATATATATATATATATATATATATATATATATATATATATATATATATATATATATATATATATATATATATATATATATATATATATATATATATATATATATATATATATATATATATATATATATATATATATATATATATATATATATATATATATATATATATATATATATATATATATATATATATATATATATATATATATATATATATATATATATATATATATATATATATATATATATATATATATATATATATATATATATATATATATATATATATATATATATATATATATATATATATATATATATATATAAATATATATATATATATATATATATATATATATATATATATATATATATATATATATATATATATATATATATAAATATATATATATATATATATATATATATATATATATATATATATATATATATATATATATATATATATATATATATATATATATATATATATATATATATATATATATATATATATATATATATATATATATATATATATATATATATATATATATATATATATATATATATATATATATATATATATATATATATATAATATAATATATATATATATATATATATATATATATATATATATATATATATATATATATATATATATATATATATATATATATATATATATATATATATATATATATATATATATATATATATATATATATATATATATATATATATATATATATATATATATATATATATATATATATATATATATATATATATATATATATATATATATATATATATATATATATATATATATATATATATATATATATATATATATATATTTATACTTTAATTTCAAAACTCCTCGCTGCAGGTTATAAAAACAGTCTATAAACATAAAAAAAAATCCTAACTCTGTGAGTCTCTATATTTAGTAGACCTACTTATATTTATTTCGTATAAATAAATTTTGTATTGCAATATTTTAGTTATTGCTACAATTACTCAAAATGTGCTTTATTATATGGATCTGATTTATCACTTTGTAACACAAAACTCTTGACGAATATTATTTGTCAAGGTTATAACTCTTGAAAGTTGTACATATTTTCAAATATTTTACAAAATTTTCATTCTTTAAAATTAATTATCCTTATAGTTTTTAATACTCGTACTATCTGTTTTCTTTGACGTTATGTTATGTCTATTGTGCCAAGTACATTCATCTTGGCAACATGGCAACTTATAAATGCGTTTATCTTCAGAATTCTTTTTCAATCCCCTTGCTTCACAATGTATTTAATTAACACTCTCCATGTCCTTTCCGAAACCGTTTCTAGTAATCTCCGGCATTCTGGTACCTAAACTTTGGTCATATACCGCCAAAACTTTAATACCTTTCACGACAACGAGACGGATTACCATTATCAGCAAAGTCAATACTTTTGGTTTCCCATTTAATCCAAAAGGAACATTTACGATTTGTTTAGATATTGAGATAAGTACCTACTTAAATGGTATAAGGTTTATGCAGATTCTTAGAAAAATATTAGTAAAATAATTTGTATTTACAGGTAGATAATACGAGTATATTCGGATTTGTTTGAAATATCAACACAAAAATGGAATGAAGCTTAGCTTATGGATTAGTAATAAATTTCACTACAAGTAATTATGGATCAGATTTATATTGACTTATATAAAGCCTAATATTATGAACAAGAGCCAGTAATTTTTCTGCAATATTAAAAATTGTCTAAAATATGTAATTAAACAGAACCAAAGCTATCAATTTTGTTGAACATAATTTAATTACAATCTCAATATTTATACAAGTTAAGAGCTAGCAGTAAGAGTAACTCTTTCAAAGTAACAGACATATTATCAACAACGGACGATAATGAAACTCATAGTGTCATCTATGTGGCTACAATTGAGCTTAACATAAATCGTATTAAATCCATGCTGCCCGCTCAGAACAGGGCGTATTTTAGTTGCAGAGAGACAGTAGGTATCCAAAAACTGCCACAACATGCATTCGTAAGAACAAAACATGCCCATGTGGATGCAAATATGCAACAGAAAATAACGAATAGATACAACGATAAACAAATATTTGCACTAACCATCAGAACAATAAGAATAAAAAATAGGTAATCCCATTTGGCAAAAATGTACTAAGCATACCCAATTTTGCAATTTCAGCCAATTTCTGCTCAATACTCTGTTGTTGAAAAAAAAGACATTTTATTCTGCAAAGGGGATCCAATCACTAGGTATTTGAATTTGAAATAAGTGAATTTGGCAAAACAGAATTATAGTATTATGTGTATAAAAAAATGAAGTATATGGTATTTGAAGTACCTAAGCAAATTTCCGTGTACTTGATAAGCCACGTAAACATTCACAAATGCAAAGAAACAAAATACTCACGAAGATGAGTGACATATTATGACATTATGATTATGATCATGACAATAAGACACAAATTTAAAAAAAAATAGCAAATATAATATATACAGAAAATATGAACATATATCTTATACTAATGTAGCCTTATACATACTTAATACTATACAAATAAATGTGTTTCTTTGTATAGTATTTTTTACATGTGTTTATAGTAGTTTACCCTTGAACCGAATATCCGCTTTTATGCTTTATTTTGTTAGCTATTTTTTTACCAATTTCTGTATACCTACCTGTTTTATTAAATTCTTCTTTAACTTTATTTCTTTATTGTTCCATGCATATTGTTTATTTCTTTATTATTTTTATACTTGAAATATTATTATGATTTTTTTGTATGATTTGTTTAGTATTTGTGACTTAATTTATTATATTCCATATATGCTTAGTATTATTTTCATTTTTGTTAATTTTATTTTTATGCTAATCAACTTTCGTTTGCTGTATTAGGCTAGCTAACACATTTTTATAATTATTGCATTGGAGCATAACAGCGGTAATATTATAATAAATACCTATACCTACTCTTTCGGTATATTTACCATCACCAGGACTATAGAATTATTATATAGTTAACAAATATTTTTTAATGTTTTACATTGTTCACTTAAATTTCAGTTTAAAGTTTTTGTTTTTAATGTAATTGCATATTTTTCAAAAAAGTGAATCTCAGTTTGAATGATTTGCTGTAACCGATTTGTCTTTCTGTTGTCAATTATGAAAACAAATGATTCTGTTTTGTTTCGTTTATGTTGTCTAGAAGATAAGTAATGATATTTATACCATCTGAAATATAATATTTTCTGTGACAATTTTTTCAAGTCCAAAATATGATAAGTGTTTAATTAATTTGAAGTAGTTATTAATGTTAGATGGAGGTATAATTATTAATAAAAACTTCTTATAAAGTATTTCCTAAAAATATTATAACTTGCTCTACAATTCCTAAAGATTTTACTATGTCTATTGTACATGGCAAGAATTTTAGGTAAATTGTGTATATCTACTGAATACTTTTTCAAACCCCTTTCTTTACAATATAATATGTAATTAACATTGTCCGTAGACTTTCCTGGACCCTTACAAGGATCATGCTGGTAAATTCTGAATAGTATTATGGCCAAAACATTTAATATCTCACGACAATGAACCCGGATTACGATGATTATCACCTAAGTCAATACTTTCGGTTCCCTATTTTACCGTAAATGAGCATTTGCGATTTATTTGCATACTTAGCTCATCCTTGAAGTAAAACAACGGTTTTGAATATTCTTTGAGAATTTTTATTTCAAGAATTCTTATTAGCAATTATAGTACCTAGGTATAAGGATACCCCTTCCTTATACCTAGGTACTCTACTATACCTATACTCTATCCAACGAGAGAATGGACTTGCTTTGCGCATCGGTGACTAAAGAGGGTGACTAAAGAGGAGGGGCTCTGTAACGAGCTATAAATTCTTATAAATAAATTCGTAAGTAGGTGAAATAAATTTTATTTTGAAAACATGAAAACATTTTATTTATTTAACATAAATTTATTATAAATGTATGAGCGTTATGAAAGTAATATAAACCCTAAATATTCCTAAAATAGACATTTTATGATATTTTTATTTTTTTTTATTTTTTTTAATATTTAGCTACAACAATAGTACATTGTTTCATATAATTATAAAATTAAATTAGTCTGTATCGCTGCTATCAGAATTACTTTGACCATTTACGTGAATTATTAGTGGTGGGATTTCATCGATTAAACTGTCAACAATATGGTCAAGTTCCCGAAACCTATGTTCTTCCTCTATAATGTGACGAATGAAATTCTTCCAATGTTCAGATGTTACTCGTGCAATGCCTTCTTCAAGCAATCGTTTCACCTCTGGTAATTTGAAAGATTTATTGTTAGTTTTCACGTACCCCTTGACCATCGACCAAACCATTTCAATAGGGTTCAGTTCACAATGATACGGTGGAAGTCTGAGTACAATCTTATTCTGTTCTTTGTTACAATTTTTTTCATTGTAGTTTTTCCAATGCTCGTTTGTTTGGTTAGTGTTAAAACTGTCTCTTCGTACGACATTTGCGGATTGTCTTCCGATTGAATTATTTTTTGACTTTGATGCACGACCTAAAATTAAAAACAAAAATAAATCATGTACCACGGTTACTGGTGGTGAATAGTATGCGTATTAAATAAAACATATTTATTATTATATTTCTTTACCTGGCCTCTTTTATTCTTCTTAATTGGCGATAATGGTGGATTTATCTCGTCTCTGGCTGGTGCCATTCTTATAATAGATTTAAAACTTATTTCACAACCGTAAACAACACAACTAAAATAACCGTACTTGCGAGACTACAAATACAAACTGTGAATAGGTAGGCAGTAGTAGGTACTTTATATAATTAGGTACCAGGTAGGTATCGGACCCAGGCGCCGGCCCTGGCTACCTGCTGAGCCTATTAAGACGTTGAGGGCGTTGAACTAATGTTCTAAGGGGCGGAGATCTGACCAAAACAGACGAATTTTCGCTCGAGTGCAAGTCCATTCTCTCGTTGGATACAGTATAGGTACCCCAATGATAGTATTTGAGATATTATGTGCTTAGTATATAGATTAAATATTTTAGCAGCACATTAGTAATTGCTAAAAAATACTATACTAGTAGTGTAGGGTAAGGTAAAGCTATAGTATATGTTTTCCGGTAAAGAAATAGCCCGCATGTATTACAAGCCTTAATTTAACTTGCAATATATGTATCTATCTATGTATGTTTGTTGGGGCCAAATCTTGCAGCTGAATTTTAAAGCAGTTATCCTCAACCGATTGAGCTGAAATTTTCAAAGAAAAAAATTTCAAGAATTCGTATTAGCAGTTTCCTTATGAAATATATAGACTGTACTAAATTAACAGACAAACTAACAACCAAGCAACAATGACGCATTAAATAAAATGAACAGACTTAGAAACATGTCCAGCGATAACTACAAAATAAAAACTAAATTAATAGTAAAAGAACATTTTTAAAAGCAAGCTTTTATTTAAATGCTCTAAAAAAAAGAAAATAAACTTTATAAATTAAAAAATTATATGTTTTCATAAAATACCAATCAACGCCAAATTAAATAATAAAACCAAAATCTGGTAAATCCAGGTAAAAAGAACTTGCAACACAAGGATCTTTTTTTAAATTTCCGGGCAAAGACAACACTAACTCTATTTTACACATGTTCTCCGATTTCTCGGTCTTGTGGTAAGCATATTAGATTGTATTTCTATTAAGTGATGGCCTTTTGGGGATATTTTTCTTTTAAATGGTAAATATTAGGTAATTATCCACGCATTTTTCTAATATTTAAAGTAGGTACACGTCTAAAGTATGCTAAACCATTATTTCACATTATGAGGAATTTTGTTCGTTTAATATAGATGCTCAATACTGGAATGAATTAAAATTTGTTCAATAAAGTAGCTCAAAATAAGAAAAACATACATCAGTAATAATAAAGGCTATGGGGGGTTTTAGATCGCAAAAGGTCGGAAAGAAATGAAATTAGGTGGGATGGTAGACATTATAGCATGTCTCCTGAAAGTCCACTTGAGTTTGTAGCTTGTAGGGCCATTGTAGTAAGTACTGTCGAAAAAAAAGGACAAATAAAAAATGTAGAGAATAAAATTGTGCATAATTTTGATTCTATTAATTTTTTTTGCGACCAATAGTTTTCGTTCTACGGCGCGCCAAAGTTGGGGGTTGATTTGCAATCTTCATCAAAATCATTTTCACCGCGGATTACGACGAAGATCGACTTCAAATAATTATTCAATATTTCTTTTCTGAGAGAGCAATGTTTTCTGAGTTGGCGAATGACTTTGATGGGTTTGGTTGCATATTACAAAAAACTTTGGCGCGCCGTAGAACGAAAACTATTAACCGCAAACGAAAAATTAATGGAACCAAAATTATACACAATTTTGTTCTCTGCATATTTTATTGAATCTTATTTTCGTTAGCGGTTACAACAACGGCGCTATCTCCCGAAAAGCACCGCGAATTTTCAAGGGGTACTCAAAGGGTGGGGCTTTAGCAGTAACTCCCAGCGATCGCACTCTCAAGTGTATTATCAATTCGATTCCTTTTAAATAAATCAGTTTTTGAAAATTTTAGTTTTACTGTATTTCCTCTTTACAATTTTATCTATTGCTCGCGGTGTGGGTATGTGCCCATGGGGAAATTTGCTTACGGACCTGTGATAGTCTTGCTACGCCACTGAAACGTAGAAATATATTTAATTCTTTTTTTACAACGAAGAATATATTTAATAATATTAGCTATATATCGAGTTTTGTGGGAATGTGGAACATTATTACCCCTTGGAGTACATTCAATAGTGAATTAAAGTGGTAATAAATTTTTGCCTTACCTAGCTCAGATCTTAATAAAAAAATAAATATCAAATTCCCGTGGACGCCACTGACCCTACGTGGCTTCAGTCAGTTAACCCCCAAGTTGTTGTAGGTATCGAATTCACTTTCTGGCAGTTTCTGTAATTGTTGGGGGAGAGAAAAATAATACACAGAATAAGACTGATTACTACGTTTAATGTACAAATGTCAAATTTAGCTGGTGCTAGGTACATAAAAAATTGTTCAAAAATACATACAAATGTGGTACTGTACCTGGAAACGCAGTAAATACAATAAATAAACAGCCTATATAGAAAACGGTTATGCCAACGTGCATGATGACCTTTCCGGAATCAATATACATAAAAATGCGGAGGCAATGCCTACCCAAATGTGATTAACAAAGAACCGAAGTAACCAGGCGAATACGTATATACTTTGTCAAACGTTTGCTGAGGGCTCGTAATAATTGTTTGAAATTTAAGCGTACACACGTGGCGTAGCAAAATCAAGTCCATCACAGGGTGTGTCCCCTTTTTAAAATAACCTTAAAACTAGCTTATCTGTGATATGCCATAAGTCTCTCAGTGAGGTTCTCTCCTGTGACTATACACCGGTACAGGGGTCGATGAACTTCAGTAAGTTGTTCCCAAAAGGTTGCCTCAAAGATGATTCACAAAGAAGTGGTGTAAAGGGTGATCAAAGAAAAAAGTAGTCTATAAGGTGGTTTTTTGTTGAACTCCCAATAGTGAATTGAGTGGCACAGCGAAGCTATCTTTTCAAAGCCATATTTCCAACAAATTAAGGGCCTCATTGTCTTTCGGCTTACAGTCGCCGAAAGACAATGAGGCCCTTAATTTGTTGGAAATATGGCTTTGAAAAGATAGCTTCGCTGTGCCACTCAATTCACTATTGGGAGTTCAACGCAACGCAGGCTCTCAACGTGTTGAATAAAAGTTATTTGATCCCACTGATGTGGTATGTGTATATTCATCCAGAATATCAACAACGTTATTTAATCCGGAAATACACTTAAACTTTAAACACATTGAACAGCTATGCATCCATTCACGCGTCTAGCTAAAAAGTTAAAAATGAAAAGGAAGCAAAAAAGACTCACGCCCTCTGGTCTCGAAGTTGGACCATAGATCTGCGGACCTAGGCAAGCATCAGAGAACTGCCAATGTTAAACTCACAAAACAATAAGGCGACACAGATCTGCACATATATTTGTGGTACTGCATGATTTATGACAAAGAAACGAAAGTGCGCTGTGGCCAATATTGATGTAATCGACTAATATATGCCGATATAATATATATAAAAGTAATATGCCGACCTGATTTTCTAAACACATGCAAAAGGGAACGAGTAGTCACTGTTTTTATCCGTCAAGTATACCTACAATAAATTTCGGATTCTCAAATAGTTAACTACTAAAAGTGAACGTAACAACATGAGGAATATTAAGTACATATTAAGTATCCGCAGCAAACAATGATAGATATATAAATAATTCTCTCATATTAAATTGACTAGATTCCTTATACAAAGTTGCAGTGAAACAAATGCTATCTTTTTTTTAAATAATTTTTAATATACTATTTTGAACATTTAGACTACACATCGATATTTTATTATACACATCCATTCCAACTTGATACTACAAAAATATTTTATTACATATCCGATATATCGTCGCCTCAGGGCAACAGTAGGATATGTAAAAAAATTCTATTATAAAAAAAACGCAGTTAAAAATTTAGTGAAAATTCAGTTTTTTATAACTTTTTAATTTTTTTATGAATTTAAATGGAATTTTGGTTACTATCATAGTTACGTATGATTTATAAAAATACGCTAATTAAACAAAAAAAACTGTAAACAGTTAGAAAAAAACTAACTTAACCTATTGTTGCTCTGAAAAATAATTAATATTCACAGATATTTGCTAGATATCTTAGTGTATCTCTATTAAAATTTAAATATTTTTTAATTAAATCTATATTTTTTAAACTCTAATTAACTTTTTCTTATCTAAATGCAGAAATTATGAAACTGTTAGAAATTAGTAGGTAAACTAGTTTAAAAGTTTGAGCTTGTTATTTTAACTTTTCTTGTTAACAAAAATGTAAAAGTAAATACACGGAACAAGAGAATAATATCATAAAAACAAACAAACAGTAGTTTATAGATTTTTATTAAAAAAAATAAAAAATCAATCGGAATCATCATTACTAATTATAGATGATGATATCAACGACAAAAAAAAATTGTGGTGTTTCTTTGGTATTAATTTATCATTACACAAACTAAGTAAGTCATTTTTTTTATTAATAGGTATTGGCGGTGTTGTGTTATATGCAGGAAGTAAAGTCAGGCTTCCTCGTTGGGTTCTTGTTTTTTTTCTAATATTTATAATGTTGAATTCTTCTTGTTGGTATGAGGTCTTGTAGAAAATTTTGTTTGGTTCACCTTTCTCCACCTTAATTATTTTAATTTCGTTAAATAAAACTTCTCGCCTTTTTCATTTATATTAAAATTTGTACCTATTTTTTTTGTTTATTTTTTTCCAATCAATGAAATCTTCGGTTGACATTTCCTTAACTTCGTATGGGTTTCCTTTCTTTTTAGCTGATTTGGCAATAGTTACTAGTTCAGATGGAACATAAATCGGACCATTTTTCAGCACTCGTGTTCTTTCCTTTTCAATACAAGAATGCATTGAATCACCTTCGTTTTCCGTATGGCCAATTATTAAGTATTTATGGGTAATTTCTTCTATATCATAGTTTTCTACAGTGTACATCGTCTGCAAAAATTTATTCTTGTTTTGAGCTGTGCAATTATCACTATAGAAAACATCTTTCTTTCCTATGCCATATTTTTTTAGGTACTCAAAAACGCATGTCGAAATTTCATTGGCTCCCCGTTTAGCCTCCCCCTCGTGCCACATGTAACAAAAACCTAATTTTTTTGGTATGTTGGTATGAAAATTGTAAAATTAAAAGCGTTAAGTTTACTTTTATAGTAAAACGTTGACACATTTCCATTAGGTAACGGCGTCACAGCTTGCAGATCGTAAGAACATAACATTATATTGTCATCTTGTAAGGCTAAATTTTTATCTTTTCCCTTTTCTAAACGAGACAAAACCTTTTCTTCATTGTGTTTTTCAATATCATCTTTTTTGTTCTCTTTTTCTTCATCATTTAAATTTTTAAAAACTTCACAAACGGAGCATAAATCTTTTTTTGGCTTAAAAAAACCCAAATTAAACTTCGTGTTAAAAATATTTGTGTAAAAATGTTGCTTTACGAAAGTTCTGTTATTTTCTATACACTGATCCTTGTAGAGCTGGTACATGATGCTTAAATTAAGTGATCCTTCCAAGAACTCTCTTTTTGTGGTAGATCTACAATAATGGGACTCTGTTTTGGGAAAACTATTTATATGTTGGATTACACCTGCAATCATATTTTCATCCATTTGATTGGTTCTGTTTAAATGTGTACCCCTTTTTTCTTTTTCCAAAAATCCAAACTCATTTATTTTTGTCAATACAATGGCAATAGCACAGTTAGATATATTTAACGTATGTTTGAAAAATAATTTACATACCCTAATTTTTATATCATTAATATTAAAAAAGTATGCACATGTAAAGGTTTTCTTCTTGTACTGTTTATCAGGTTTATTCAATATTTTTTCAATGTTTCTAGACAAATACTCTCTTTGGAGCGACCTGTCAGCAAGCTTATAATATGCTTTGAATAATTCTCTTCTATCAATTTCGCTAATTTTTTCGGAACATTTAAATGAACAGGATTCGCCACAAGCCTGCAGGACAGATTTAGCTTTGTGCACCTTTCCTAGTCTCGAAACATATTCTTGTCCAGAATTAATTTTTTGTTTTTTTACGTTTCTTTTCTATAAAGCCTTATTTTTTAATCGTTTCCTACTTCTCTGGCGCTCATTATTGTCCTCTTCCTCAACTGTTTCAATGTTATTATTTTCAGCATTTTCGTTCTCTATTTCTACATCCCTTACGTTTGTTGTACCACTACCATCTTCGAAATTTTGCATGTCATCATCATTCAATACAAAATTTGGATCTTGCACGCTATCGTCTGATGAAAAATCACTTGCGCTTTCCTCAAAACTGTGCTGGACATTATTTGAGTTATCATTGATTCCATCAACTTGACTTTGAGAAATGGGCATTGCTACAAGTTCCTCCAATTCACTGTCTCTTACTTCTTCTAACAGAGTATCATTTTGGCTAACCACAGTCAATAATATGTTATTAGGTGGCATTGGACCAGATGAAAATAGCACTTCATCTTCTCCATTAAAAGTTTGATTGTGTAACCACTGTGCTACACGTTTATTCTTTTGATGGAATTCATCATGTAAACTTGAAGTGGATGCTTCGGCCTCAATTTCGGAAACTAAAAATACATATTATAACTAATAATAGTAAAATTTAAAAAAACTGATGCTAAAACTAGGTGTTTATATTTTTATTAACATGGCAACACTACATATTGTTTTCTACAACGAGGTCTACAACGTAAAAGTAATGGATGTATTTAAAAAAATAAGAGGTTACTATTTCCACAAAGTAGTAGAAGCGCATAGAAATATTTTGTTCCCACTAACCCCCTATTTAACCCCTACGTGCTTCTACTAAAGACTGAGAAAAGGGGCACTGTTGTAACATTAAATTTGAATATTTTATACTAAGTATAATTTAAAATCAGCTAACATAATTTCTCAACAAAATAATTAATGATGTGAATACTTAGGCCTTAATTTCACGAGGCATTTTGTCATAATCAATGTTCAAAGTTTTCAAATGCACGTCCCCTTATGGTGTACGTAGGTACATAGTAAAAGAACCAGCATTTAAAAAAAGTAAAACACTGACTGCTTGCATCTTACAATGTCGCATCTATTACACGTGTATGATAAGACGCCTCATGAGAAACTTTATTTTAACAATGGAGGCAAAAGCGCCAATGATTTTACTTACCGTTCTCTTTTTCTTCCTTTTTATCCCCATTGTCATTGGATTTATTTGCCAAATAAACTAAATATTTACTTCTACTAGTTATGTTACATGTTTGTCCATTTTTTATTTTAGAGATATCTATTTTTAGACCAAAAATAGATATATTTACAAGATCCCAGCAACAATTTCACTAATAATTGTAGGTTAACTGACCAGCAAAACAAAACATATTTCGCATTTGCGCAGTAATTTTAATGAAACACTAGGATATGTGTATTATAACTTAGTGTTGCATTATTTATGATCAGTTTAACAGAAAACAACTAGTGGAACACTAGGATATGTGTGTTATCCTAGTGTTGCATTATATAAGGTAAGTTTAGCGTAATTAGGCTACACAAAGATAAGTAATTTTCTGAACAATATACATTAGTTTTGTCATATCTTAGTGTTTCACTGAATAAAGGCTTTCTTTTCAAATTAATTGATACAGATATCTTAAAACTGACTTTTTTTTAGATATCCTACTGTTGCCCTGAGGCGACGATATCCTGCAAGAAGTTGAGGCAGAACCAGATGTTAACAATTACTAAAATAAATATATTCTCATTTCTCGTTCATAAACTGTAACCGTTGATAACATAATGCTTCCAACCGGTCCCCCGTGTAGATATATTATTATAGTGAATTATAAATACCAAATTCAGACTAGTCGTGCCATCTACCGCTATTCGATTGAACTAAACGAGTTGCCCGTTTTGTCGAGCATAAACTAAATTTAGTTTATGAGTCAAGATACCCACTGCTCACCTAGCATATCTTTCCGTGATATAAGCTCAAGCTTAGGTATAAGCGGTTTAGAATTTCTTTTATATAGAAGTTTATAAACGAGTTTACCAATGCAGACATCATTAAATCCGAATAAATTCATTACTAAAATTATTAGTAACATGACCTAATGTATCTTATTTGAATTAAAGGATACGTTTTTTTATGCAACGATATTAAACGAGTGATTTACTAATTTGATTACGCATGATTATGGCAATTTTGAATACCTACCTAACATCTGTGCACGTAATTAGCGTCAATTTCATGGTACCCCTAACAGGTAGGTATACGTACTGCAAAATGCATTAACCAAGTTTTTAGCATCCCTAAACTTCTGTAAGGGTTCAATTAAAGGTCATTCTATAAGCTACAAAACGATTCTTTAATAGTATATTATGTCCCGACCATTTAATGGCGGCTATTGAGATACGAGTATGAAAATTATGAATGTCATAATGAATGAGGGTGTCTTAATAGCCATTAATCTGAGTTACATACACTATTTTTCTACGACCAATCATAATAAAACAAAAAATATCATTATTTCTGAAATGTATCAATTATAAATTGCAATTAAGGAAATATAATGGAAACTATTATAAATAGAAAACAGAAATATCAGAAAATTAAGGTTTACCTTAATTTTAGTTATTATTTTTTATTTACTGTTACATTTTGGATGGTATATACTATATACAGTTATTAAAATGGATCTCTGGCACTACTGGTAGTTTTGTTACAATATTGGTGACCGACATTGTTGATGTTGATAATGTGATTGTTGATTTTGTTGTCTTCAATCGAAATCAAAATTTTATTGGCAACGTTGACTTTATTTTAAGTCGATTCGTCAATGTAGTTTTTGGGCATTGATGTGGATTTCCATCAACCGGCACCGTGGCGTTTAAACGAAGTTATATCACCACCAACATCAAACAAAATTGTAGCAGAACTGCGACGAAAGCAGTGTCTACAACTTAGGATCTGGAAGATTTGAATAGTAGCAATTCGTTTCCCCAAATTTCCAAATTTGTTTATTCCTGCGTTTTGTATGGCGCATTTTCTATTTATGTTAATGAATTTATTTAAAATAATTTACATCGCTTAATTTTAATTTATGCAGCACATTCCTTCTACAACCTACCATAATACCAAAAGATGCATACCACATAAAAAACATAAAATACAGTTTCTCATGTACCGGGTAAGTCTCTTAAGATTGACACCCTTATCTCACTTATCTTTTGCCGATTTAACTCATTCAAAAAAGGAGTAGACACGGTTTTCGATGAATTTTTAAAATCTGAGAACAGATATTAAAAATCTCGTAAAATGTACAGGGTGGAAAATAAATCATTATATTTTTAAATGGAACACCCCGTATATTTTTAGACCAAAATAATGTCCTTAATTTTCTAAATCCAAAAATTTGTAATTATTATATAATCACTCTACCTGTTCGTGAGATATTACTAAAAACTTATCACATTACGGGTGTCAATTATAAAATAAGAGCATCAAGATACCTCTGGAAACAATGCATATTTGCATTGTTTATTTGTTGACAAATGTCATCCAGTTTTTTGTGAGATCACTCTCTTAGATATTAGCGTATAAAATACGTAGTGTTCGTAAAGAAGCAAGTTATTTTGAAAATGGTATATTCATTGGAAGAGCGAAAAGAGTTCCTTGAAATTTATTTTCAGTGCAACAAGAATAAGTCTCTTGCTCGGAGGGAGTATGTTAGGTTATTTCGAGAATGGCTACCTCCTTCCAAAAATAGTTTTAAAAACATTTATGCAAAGTTTAGGAATTCCAAATCTATGAGAGACAAGAAAAGGGAAAGGCGAAGAACAAAAACAGGAGAAGACACAGAACTCAACGCGTTAATATATTTTGCTGAAAATCCATCCAAATCATCCTATGCCGCAGCAATAGAATTGGATATATCACAAAGAAGTGTGATAAAAATATTACATCGCCATAATTTTAAACCATATATTATTTTGCCCGTTCAATATTTAGACGACAACAACCTTCAAGACAGGTTAACCTTCTGCAGAGACATACTTCATAGAATAGAGGAAGATGATGAGTTTCTAAGTCATGTCTTTTGGACTGACGAAAGCAGTTTTTCTACTGCGGGAATTTTTAACAGAAAAAATGCACATTACTGGGCAGCGGAAAATCCACATATTGTAAAAAAAATAAAAAAAACAAGGATACCAAACTGTAAACGTGTGGTGTGGCATCCACAAGGATGCTATTGTAGGTCCTGTATTTATAAATGGGCCCTTACATGCACAACGTTATGTGGATATTCTTCAACATCCAGTTGAAAATTATTTAGATAATATTAATTTAGTGGACAACAGATCTGTTATTTGGCAGCAGGATGGAGCACTACCACACTCTGCAAGGAACGTCACCGAATACCTAAACAGAAAATATCCTATTTGGATAGGAAGGCACGGTGTTATACATTGGCCTGCTAAAAGTCCGGACTTAACACCTATGGATTTTTTTGTCTGGGGTACGATAAAACAAGATATATACGAAACTGGGGTTTTTAATAATATGAATGAGTTAAAAGAATGGTTACGTGTAAAAATTGAGGAATTAAACCAAAATGGTGATATATTTCAAAGGGTGAGAAGCAATTTTATAAAGCGATGCCAAATGTGTATTCAGAATGGTGATGGTTACATGGAAAATATTTAATTACGTTACGTGTAAATAAATAAAATTGTGTTACTCTATTGTGTTACTGTATTAATATCGACTTTTATTTGTTTTTATTAGGCTTATGTTGTTTATTGTTATTACTCGTTACTGTTATTGTCACTGTCACCTATATATTATTTATTTATTATCTCAATAAATGGCATTGTTTCCAGAGGTATCTTGATATGTTTTTTGTTTTATAATTGACACCCGTAATGTGATAAGTTTTTAGTAATATCTCACGAACAGGTGGAGTGATTATATAACAATTAGATATTTTTTTATTCGGAAAATTAAGGACATTATTTTGGTATAAAAATATACGGGGTGTTCCATTTAAAAAAATCAAGTTTTATTTTCCACTCTGTATATCTTACGAGATTTTTAATATCCGTGCTCAGATTATAAAAAATCTTCTAAGACCGCGTCGACTCCTTTTTTGAATGAGTTAAATCGGCAAAGAATAAGTGAGATCCTTATCTCACTTATTCTTAAGATTGACACCCCCCTTGGGGTGTCAATCTTAAGAGACTTACCCTGTACTTACATTGAAAAGTAAAATTTGTTTACCTTGGACAATAAATACTTAACATCTGAGGCTTCCCCAATAAATTGTTTGATTTTATTTGTAGAAAACGTCTTAGCTTTTTTCGGATACATCCTTCAGATTTTCTGTTCAACGAGGCATGCAATTTGTGATATTTGGATATGTCCACTTTATGTTTAATAGACACCGTAGATTTCAAAATGAAATAATGTGTCCATAACCTTGTGCATTTAAATATCTTAGATGACACATCAAAATATATTAGTAAGACGTTTTCTGCAACAAACATTATTTTTGAACCTCCAATCCATGAACTGCGAGTGAAATTTTTCATACATTTTTACTGATTTTACTGGTAAAAAATTGTTTGTGGCTTTGCGGCCAGCTCCACAATTTCTGGCAGAGTTCAATTTTAAATTTCACTTTCACTGTCACCCATGTTTACTTATTTTAATGTAAGTATGACTTGTCAAAATTTATATATTTTAGATCTGAAAGATGTTCAAGGCAATAGTTTATATTGACATAATATTGTTGTATGTCGCGTTTCTATTGGTTATAAATTTGTATCTTAGAAATTGAATATTAGAAAATAATAGGTAGGGAATGTCTAATAAATGAATTAAAGTATTGGAGTATAAGAAAATATTTTTAATTCTCCATCTCATACAAACGTAAATATATTCATTTCACAATAATTATTATTGTTTGTAAGAACAAGTTCAAAAATTAAAAGCGCACATTTAAACTAATTTAAATTTCACATATGGGCACAAACGGTGACAGTATAAAATATTTGATCAACTACATTAATTTATTGGAGATGGTACCCTAATATCATAATAGATTTGGTCCTATAACATGAAAAATATATCGCGAAACATTATTATGCAGAGAAAGAAATTACCTAGAGCATTATATTTTCTGCTAAATGAATTAGTAACCTAACCCACGACCTATTTATATCAGTTTTTAAATTTGCTTCAATATCTTCTATTAGCATGTATGATATTAAATGAACTGAAATATTGCCTCAGTATAGTATCTATAAATATTTCAAACAGTTTGTGTATAATATTTCAAGCTATTTTGAATTTCTAATGCATTTGGATTACGTGTTCTACTTATTATTTCCTTTAACGCCTTGATTGACTAATAGTTCATAAAAGTGGCCGCTATAGTTATACGGATAAGCTCCTTGACAACAAACACTGTTACGATCTATTTGCAGCCGCTGCCTTTAAAAGATTAAAATATTTGCAGCACTCCTATCCAAGGAAGTGACGAATATCCATTAACGAAAAAATGTAATTAGTCAAATAAAAGGAAGTTGCCAAATATCCAGGCATTTTTCGCAGAATTACGGGGTAGGGCAAAAACGTAGGATAGATACGTTTTTGACCTTCACAGCTATTAATTAGTATCCTCAATTATTTTTAGTTGGGACGATATACATTAATTTTACATGTTTGCATCGAGAATGATTTTAAATAAATCTAAAGGTACATATTTTTATTTGTAGTAAAGTTTCAGTAATATATAGAACAAGATGTAATAAATAAAATATATATAAGCACTTCAGATCAGAACACTCTCAAGAAATGTATTAATGCATTTAATTTGCGGTAATACCACATGAATGGACTGTTGGCAAAACAATAATGAATCGCCTCTATTGCTGAACTGCTATTTTACCATACACATTATTGATTCCACATATATATTGCTTATCTATTAACCCTACTTTACACGGGTTGGCTGAAAATTACACGAGTGTTTAGGACCATAAATGTTACTCAGTTACGACTTAGGACCATAAATATAATAAAATATAACAGATTTTTGTTTTTGATTAAAAAATGTAATATATTAATATATTATTTTTTAGAGCACCTGTTTTCTTTGTACAGATTTTGGATCAGATTTTACTGAATTGCTGAATTTTTATTTCAAATAAACAATTTTATAAATAAAAAATTAAAAATTATAGTATTACAAAACAAATATAAATCTTTCAATATTTTTATTATGAAGAAAGGTATATAAAAACTGTGTTGAAACACAAATAGACAGTGGAAACAATTGGACACAGAAAAATCAGCGTGCTGAAATTAGGTAATAAAATTAACAGTTTTTTTTCTGCACATTAAGTACAACAGGCCGTTATATGTTCCATACAACATCAGATTTTACAAAATTTACAAAATATCTCGTTTTTGGCCATTCACACGATTAACAGTAACCTCTTTTATTTGGTAAAAATTTGATGTATAGGAAAAAAAAATGAATTAATATGTTAAAAAATTTGGCAAAACTAAAATAAAATTTAATAACAAATGAAAAATGATCTGTATTACGTCGCGCAGAAACCGTGTACTTGAATTTGTGTAACTTGGAGAATCACCGAGTCAGTTCGGCAGTTATAAAGGATTGAAGTCAATGAAAATTATTACATATTCGAACAGGCGAGGCCTGTGAGTGCAAACGCTGCTGTAACTAAAAAACGACTTGAATAAATAAAGATAACTAAAATGTGACCAAGAGTGGAGTGGATCTGGAAAACGGGTACAAAACAGACAACTCAAATTTAAACATTTTTCCCCAACCTATCAAATCGTGTCCTCCCATTATTTTGGCATGGTTTGTGCAGGCCGTGTCAATGACGGGAGGGGGGAACGATCAATTTAAATCATGGAAAAATAGTTTTTAATGCAAATCTCTTTTTTTGGCGGTTTTTGACTTTACAAAACCAAAAATTTTTGAAATGCCCAAACTTCTCTGAATATTGACCGATCTTAATTATCAGCGAATATTTTTTTGTTACAAACAAACGCCTAGCGCGCAAGAAAACGATTTGCCTGTATTTTCAAACGATGTTTCGGGTATGAAAGAAGGGGGGTGGGAGAAATAATTATTTTTAGGTTAAAAATCAAGTGGAATAATTTTTCTTTTTATTTTCCATTTTTATTACACTAAAGTTTACAGAACACATATACTACATATTATATATTTACATATACATACACTACATAATTTTTTTACTAGTTCATTTGACCAAGATCACAAACAATTTTTGGCAAGTAATAAAATATACAAATATATATAATTATTAATAAATATATTATAGTTTGAATAATGAATCTTTGCGTGTGTATGAAATTAGCTAGGACATACGTGAGATTGCTAAACGCATTATATAGGCAAGCTATGTGGTTACGTATGTCATCGAGCCTCTAAGACACGCGATCGATACGATCGAATAAATTGAAACGGAATTAAAAAGAGACGTCTATATGAATAGTAGTCGTAGCGCTTGTCAATATTACTCTGACAATTTAATTCAGTAGCGTTCACAAAATATCTTGTTTTGTGGTATAGTGTTGTCGTATTTTTGCTTTTTTCGTTCTGTTTTGATTTATTTGTGGTGCTATTAGACAAGTTGTAAAGTGTATATCGCGGATATAATTGTTTCCTTTTATTGTTCTTTTTCTCAGAGTCTTACAAGAGTGAAAATAAAATCAGTTCCTTTAAGATCTATAACCTAAAAATGCCTGGAAACAGGTTAAATTCGCAAGCAAGGGGACTTGTTGCCAATTTACTTAAATATTTCGCGGCTGAAAAAGAGAACATGGGCCCTTTAGTTTATGTTAATGGAGTTCAAGAGGTAAACGAGGAAAACTATAATAATATACTTATCAATACTTATTGAAAACTTTTTTGCACCGTGTTGCTGATGCTATACCTATTTTCGCCTTTATTTTTAACCTCACTCGAGTGTCAAATCACAGCTGTTTCACGTCAAATCACAAACGTGTTGCCAACATTATATATACAAAAATATTGCACGCTATGGTAAATTATTTTATGAAAATAGATTTCTGATCTTAATTGTATAACAATGATCAGTGGTAAATAATAATAACTATTATTATTTTACAAAGTAAATTGTCACTTCATGAGTATTTACGAAGCCAACATTTTTTCTAATTTTTAATTGGTTGTCCGGTGATGAGTGAAAATAAAAACACATTTTAATTTTACTCCCGCCGTCACTGAAATTAATGACCTTGAACTGATTGATTCATACAGTTGTTGTGACGCATACGCAAAGATTCATTATACAAACTATACATATGTATTTAAAACAGGAAAAAAATAAGTGATGTCCATTACCCAAATCATGATTCTTAGCATCAGCATCAAGATAACATGACTAATATTTAGTTGTAAAAAAATCCTCAATGGAATGAAAGCAATGGCTAAGAATACTGTTTAATCTTATTCTTAAAAGAATTAAAAATCAGAATAATTTTAATTGTATAAGGTACTTCAGAGCCTCCTCTTTCTACGTGTCAAAAGACAAGTGTGGAACTCGTATAGAAAAAAGTTAATATCCTTACAAACTCATGCATATGGCAATTTTTTTAATCAAATGTCAGATCTCAGAGACTTGGCTTTTGGTATAAGATACGTAGGTACATGCTTTTGATTTCTTTTTATCAACTTTTTTTATATATTTAATATTATATAAGATTTCATTTAAAATCACAAATTTGGCATCGAGTTCCGTTATAACCGGAAGTTCCAAATGATTAAAATTTCAAAGATAAAATCGGGGGACCACCCCCCGATTATATCTTATAGTATCCAGCAAATATCATTCAATTTGCATAAGCCACTCCTTAGTGATGTATACATATTATAAAGTAATAAAATAAATAATATGAATAATATAAAATATAAATAATATAAAATAATAAATATATAAAATAAAAAAAATACACAAATCGAATTTAAAACCTCCTCCTTTTTTGAAATCAATTAAAAACAAAGACAGAGAACACAACGCCTTTTGATTTTTTACATGGATCAATATTTAGAGAATAAGAAAAATCTTTTCACTTGACTTTGAGCCTGGCCCCCTACTCCTCTCCATTCTCCTGCTGGGTAGTAAAAATTTGAAATCCTCTAGCTTCCCTCCCAATCATCCGATTTTGATCTAATTGAGCTAAAATTAAAGGTCGAAAGAGAAGCTGTCGACTGGTAAAAACAATATTTCCCCCACCTCCTTCCCTCATACCGGAAACACCGTTCGAAATTACAGGCAATATAACTATTGAAAACAAGGTTGTGTAAAAATCGTATTCCTGTACGTAATGATAATTTGCAGGCGTCTAATATGCAGTTATAGGGGTAACCATGGTAATGAGGGAATAATAAAATCTCTTTTTATTTAATAATTAAAATATACGGAGTTTCCAATACAGGAAACTCCGTGTCATTGTTAGCACTGTAATCAAAGCATTATGTACTTAATAGTGACACTGCAAAATATTTTTTTATATGTGATACTTGCAAGTCACTATTTGACGGTAGGTGCTGTATGTGATATTTTTTTTCACTGACGACCTACATATTTTTTAAAGTTGGATGTTCCTTATTGCCCCTAAAAATATTAATTTGGGGCAAAAAGAAACACCTTTTTCGGACTTTTGGAATCGATGGATTTATAAGAAATATTGCTATTACCTACTCGTAAACTTTTATGAGAAAATAGGAACAGGCTAATTCAGGGATTCAGGGAAATCGAATTTTATGATAACTTGAGACGTTGAGAAATCTGGCTGAATGTCAAAAAAGACAACATTATTTCAGGATTTACAGAAACATGTTGCTTTCCTGTAAATAAAAGTAAGTTTCCAACACAGATTTTAAAGATGATGCACAACTATTTTGTGGTTTTCAAGGTCAGGAAAATACCAATATAGTACAAGCAGACGGGTTAGATGGGGGAAGAATATCACATCAGTATGAAAATATTAACGATACCGAAACACGTTTCACAATTAAAATTTCAAACAGCCAGTACCTCTAAGCCTATGATAGAAGAAAGACAAATTCGTCTTAGAAATAATCAATATGAAGAAGTGATTACAAGTAAAGAAGTTAAAGAAAGGATTGAAACTGAAAAATGAAATAAATGAAAAGTTAAATAGAAAAAATCTTTAAATTGCCTAAAAGGAAGAAGGAAGATAAAAAACGAACTTTTAAACCAGAATTCCCAGACAGTGAACCTGATGATGAATAAGAAATAATGTCACTGCATGATTCTGAAGAAATTGATAAGGATGATACATTTGGTATTAATTTGTCAAGTAATGATGAGGATGACTATCAAAACGAAGACACTGATAAACACGAGATAAATGTGAAAAATGTGTCAATGTGAAAAATGATAAGAATATGCAAACAACAACAACAGAAGCAAATCAAATAGAAAATAATCATAAATATGATATTGAAGATTATTTGGTATATTATTCAAAGAGGTGCTAACTGGAAAAATAGTGGCTGAAGAAGAAAATGGAAAAGTCAAATTAAAGTTCCTCAAACAAATAAAATAACTTTTAAATGTCCAAATACAGATGATTTTGACGTGCTGGACACAGAAATACTTTTTTGTCCAGTTAATTTATCTGGCAGTAATATTTTTGCATTGGATATTTCAATGCAGAGGCCGATAAGAAATACAGGGATTTTATGAAACAATTTACCTAAAATACATATGAATTATTCTGTCTTAATTTAAATATATATGCAGACTTAATGAAGTCTTATGAAGTCTTAATTTAAATATATAACTCGTATTATGTAAACAAAATATAAATATTACACATGTATACAGTATGATAAGGGAAATGTTTCATATTGCCCCAAACAATATCAATGCATTTTAAATTATCTTTCATAGATGATTCCTATTTACTGCCGTTTTGTGGGGGGTAAAATAGGCACAAGAACCTGTCAAAAATTACCTTTTTGCAAACATCTAATACTAATTCAAACATTTTATATACTTTATCTAGTATTTACTATTACAATAATATGTAACCTAATTTATTCAGATTTTCTCAAAACAGATTTTTTAACAGCTTAAAACTGGTGGCATTTGAAAGTTAAAATTTCAAAATAGTGTCCCTAATTACCCTGGTTACCACTATATTTTTTATCCTGTATACTATATATTCTGTTTTCAACTGTTTACCATCAAAAATACGATATCGCCGACATCACAAAGTATTTTCTATTGAGAAACTCCGGCACTAGCAATCTGTAACTGTCCCCATTTGTTTAAACAGCCTATTACATGCGATCTAATAAATAGGTTACTTGCTGCTGCTAAAAAAATACACATAGTGAAGGAGGAAATAGAATAACTTATATATTATATATGCAAAAACTGATTATGTGTGAGATATTTACGATAAAATGATAAAAAATATATAAAGCATAAATATTTATTATATTTGCTTACATAACTAAATCCAGTAAGCGTAGGCGAAAGTGAACAATCGCCAGCTATTAAATTTTCGATACCTAATACGTCTACTGACATATATTTATTAAATACTGCTAATGTGATCAGAGCAAATAATATTTCTTGAATATAGTGAGCTTTGGATTTTAATTAACATGCCACAATGTAAACACAAAAGAGACCGATAAATACTTTTTTTAGGAACTCAAATGAGTCCGCAAAATAGCTAAAATAGCAAAATTTTTGGGAGCGAATACAAAAATAGTTATTTTTTCTGTTATCTGATCACAGTCATATCAATAGTTATCTGATCACAGCAATCGTATATTGAATGTATTTTTTTGGGAGCTTCTTAATAAAATTGTGTAGGTACGTACAGCCATTGTGACTTTGACATATATATTGTCATTATTGGCCAATTCTGTAAAATAAAAAAAGGATTTTGATGATGTCGAAATTTCCGAAAATATATTAAAAGAAACTACATAAACCGATTTCTATTGATTTGAGAAATTATTTCTTATTTTGTTGTAAAAAGTTTTTTGACTTTATAATTTGCCACACTCTACTAAAAGTCATCATATAAATTGTGTCATGTAATAAGTTGATTGATTTAATTTAATTTTAAGTTTATTTTCTTCTTTTTAGAGTATCTATTTAAATAAAAGCTTGTTAAAAACGATTTTTTACTATTAATTTTTTTTTGTAGTAATGTTATCGCTGGACATGTTTCTAAATCATCATTTTCATTTCATTTAATGCGTCATTTTTGCATGGTAGTTCGCTTGTTAATTTAGTACAGTCTAGTTCGTTTATAAGGAGACCTAGTGATTTGACTCTACTTAACTCTACTTATTTCATGTGCCTAACCAAAGCAACTTGAGCTTATTTGTGTCTAACAAAACACAGTTCCGGATTTGATTTTGGTGCTTTCCTTTTCCTAGACTGGTTGCAAACCTATGCTATTGACGCCCATATCGCCAAATTATACAAGTCATAGTATGAAGCCAACCAAGGTATACTTTTAAAATTCAGTTGCAAGATTTGACCCGAACAATTCGACCCCAAAATCGTAATGGGGGACTCCAAAAACCCCGGGATAACAATTTCAGATGGATTGGATCAACTAATTTTTTGATCGCCATCCTGTATCCGCCATCTCGAGAAATATGTAGCGTTTGCAGTTGATCCTTGTCGGTCCCTACAACATTTCTTTCAGCACCACCAAACAACCCCTAACCATTGCCGAGTTATAACTCTTTAAAATTGGTATAACGGCCATCTTGTTTTCCGCCATTATGCTAATTTTTTGCTCTTGAAACCTTTCATTTGATATCCATATCTTGGGGTTTATGCACATGGGGTTTATTGGATTTATAATGACGTCCCTTAGCTAGCCATGCATTTTTCACCTAAATCGGTTGAGGACAACTACTTTAAAATGCAGTTTCAAAATTTGACCCGAACAAATACATAGATACGTACATAGCAAGTAAAATAAAAGCATGTAAAATGACGCCACTTATCTAACCATGCATTGTCATATAAACTAAACGTAAATGCAAAATTTCAGCTCAATCGGTTGAGGATAACTGCTTTAAAATTCAGTTGCAAAATTTGACCCGAACAAACATCCATAGATAAATACATACATAGCAAGTTAAATAAAAGCTTGTAAAAAGTGTACAAATTTACTCCATTCTCAAAAATGCAAGCCTAAATTTAATAGCACTGTTGATTTATCATTTTCAACATTGCCAATAGACTAGAAATCTGCCTTTCTAAACTTTACCAACGCTTTCCCACTTTTTTTATGAACACAACCGCACTCTACTTGACCAGAAAAACACGAAATAGATTAGATTAGGATTCGAAATTAGACCTTTATATTATTTCAATGCTCCTTTTTCTGCGTTTCAGTATAAATAATTATCATGCTTGATGATGTTATTTCAATTCCAGTTACTTTTTTTATTTCCGTGCGTGCAGAAGACGGTCAATAGAATATATCTTCTTTTATTACTTGTGCGTGTTTGCAGCATCGCAGCTGAAGGACTAGCATGGGATAATGGGATGGGTACTTGGACGCTAAGGCAGGTTAATACAGAGTGACTTTCAAAACATGTGAATATTATAGCCTGTGGTCCCTTTAATACTGGAAGCGTTGGATGCGTGAAATTTTACGTCATAAAATAACACGACCGGACTTTTTTTTGTCTAATTCGTCTATTAGAGACATATTTCAGCCGGGATGTTATTTCAAATAGCAACTTCCGGTCGTGTTTTTCATGAGTACCTATCGTGACATAATATCATGAAATTGCGGGGCATAGTACTGATGACGTGCAAGGATGACTAGGTCTGCCTGGGATTTTCCTGGCGAGACAGGTGGCAGAGTCCAGTTATTTCAAGTCCGTGTTTGGCGCGTGCCAGACAGTATCTTAAAAATTTTATCCACACCTTACTGCAAGTTTTGTGACATTTTAAAGAAATATATTGAACATATTTTGAAGTGATTATTTTATTTCTGCCATTTTTTTTTGGTACTTTTAAAATCAAATGTATGTTCTATATTAACTGCTCTGATTTTCTTTGATGGTATTCTTGGTGGTATATCTATTATAAAATGATAAGAAATGTTATACGTTGGTTTGAAATTATTTTTTTTTGTATTTATAATAATAATAATATTTATTATGTTACACAACAGAGAACCATTTATAGGACAACGCTTAAACAAAAAATAATAACCATATTGATATAGAAGTAGAGAACAGAAATAATAAAATAAACAACAATAATAAAATTAATAATAAGCTCAATCTCAGTTGTGTGATAGTATTCACGAGCAATTGTTAGCAAAGTAGATAATTTTCAATCATTTAGGTTACGATTAGGTGATATATTATTAGCAGATAATGACACAAAAAAAATGGGGAGGATATTAGTTCTGGGATATCTCTTTATTGGACTTTGTACTGTAATTTCAGTATGTTAGAACAAATTAATTTCAAATGAAACCGAAGAATTATTTATCTCGAATTATTTATGCCGATCGAGCTGTTGCGTTTTACCTTCATTTTTCGACAGTTGACATAACTTAAATATTCGGGAGTTTATTGTAGGTACATTATCATTAGATAATGTAATTTTTCATACCTTAGTACTAGCCACAAGTGATAGAGGGCGCGCCAAATCATTTTCCATAATATACCTATTAAGGTATATTATGGAAAACGATTTGGCGCGCCCTCTATCACTTGTGGCTAGTACTAAGGTATGAAAAATTACAGGTTCTGTTGCGGCACTAACGATTATACCTATAATAGATCGTTAATGACATTTCTTAACGGATGTTAGTTACGAACCAGTTGTGTTATTTTTGTTCTTTGATCTATCTTTTCTATTGTTCTGTGGCTCGTACGAGGTTAGACAAATGTCGTTTTGGGACCGTTTTCCGTCCGGTTCGAGGCGCCATCTTTTTGATCAGCGTAACTAAGCTGCCTGTTCATTTTACAGTTTAAGTGCCTTCTTTACTAAATAAAGTACTTGCTGTTACTGTCCAAGTAGTTAGGGATTCTTAGGGAGACCACTGTTTATGTGTTTTTGTGGTTTTGATAATCGGCACGACATACCACTAAGGTCGGATTCAATAACTCGGAAATTAACTTGCCTTGTCCACTGTGTCGATTGAGAAGCATCGCCTGAGCTTCCATCGAAGCCGCTTTACATCATTGAGGCTTCTTACTTCAAGTCTTACTTCACTTCTTTTCTTCGCCTCGCTTCGTGACTTCAAGTAGGTAATTCAAGTCTTTACTTGATTTTTTTACTTCTACTCGCGTCCTTTAGAATATACAGTTTTGCACCTCTACCCCCTCAGCTAATTATTTTCTGTCCACTTCGTTGAATCGTTTGATTCTTCGAGAGTTAATACAATAGTATACATTTACACTGGACCATGTGTTATCAGGCTGAACGTCGATACCTTTCATTTCACTCGGAGCATCTGGCTTGGACGTCGTGACCACGTATCACCAACTCCTAGGACTTATGGGAAAGTCGTAACGTGGTATATGATCGAGTTGTTGGAACGTTGGACCTGCTTCCCAGTGGTGTAAATCCTAGCTGATACACACATAATTGGATGTGTGTATCAATAATTACAGATTAGCGTAGTTTAAGTATACCGGGAGCCACACTAGTTTTTTAACATACTTTCTTTTGTGTTGGTGTAGGCCCCTTTGTTTCAATCATTCGCCATTGGCTATATTTAATTTTCATCTTAAATAGCCATAATGTGTAGTCGAAACTTTCGTTACTTGATTAGAACTTTTACGTAATGCATACATTTAAGTAAGGACATATAGGCTTAATTCTTTAACATTGTTTTGCGTGACATCACACGTGATCACGTTTGAGCCTACACTAGGTTAGGTATAAGCATTGCTTGAGGTAATGTACATATCGTACATATGAAGTACGAGTGTAACAGCATATTTGGGGATATTTGTTGTGAGGATACTTAATATGACTTTCAGGGTGTTTATTTATTAACGCTATGTAATTTTTAAAATAAATAGATATTAGTGCACAGAATTATTATTTTTCACTAATTTACAGGAGGTTTATGAGGGTAATTTAGATTCCCAGTATAGTTGGGAACCATCTGACATGGTTGCGTAACTGTCAGTAGTGTAATTAGTGGCTTCAATACCCACCGTACGAACCTACTAATTTTTTTTTTTTTTAAATTTAAGCTGACCTAGCTTAGGATAACGTTTATTGCCCCAGTAAACGCTGTTAGATTATATCCAGGGGTTAAACATGTTCATCGCCAAATATAAAATTTGTTGCGTTACATATTTATTATATTATTTTGAACTACACTGTTTAACAACTTTTGATTTCAAACGTTTTTGACTAGGTGGTGATAAAAAGTAACAACATTTTGCATTGATTTATATATGTTTCCATGGGAACGTACCTTGACAACATCCTGAATATTTGTACTGAGCACTAAAATCAATCGTAACAACTGATGATATTACCGTTCAAAATAGATATTATTTTTGTGATATTTCCCCCAAAAAGGAAGTACTGAAAAAACCACTCGTTCAAGAGAAAAAACGTACAATGGCCATGGACAAATTATAGTATGCAACTTGCAACTAATGGCCATTATTAACTGGGCTCGCGCTTTCCGCTCTTTTCGTAAACGTTACGCTGAATTAATAATGGCTACCAATGCCATCATTAATTGCTCGTTGAATAATATACTATTATTTTTGTTCCTTGATATATTAATTTTATCAATGAAGATTTATTTGGCTGCAGACATACAAAACGATACATTAATTTTAGTATAAACCTTTTTTATATAAACCTTTCCAAAGTAAACCTTTACAGCAAAATATTAAGTTAGCTTGATTATTTTGTTTGAGTAAAATATATCCATATTATTTACACTACGTTAATAAGAATTTATTTATATTAACAATATAAGTAGAAATCACTCAAGTATTAAAATACCACTAACATTTATTATTTGAGATGTCCGGATATAAACACAAAGTTAAAAACAGATTTTGCTATAACAATAACATTATTTTACTACCTCGTTAAAAAGTTACTTCAATATTGACGAATACAATTTACGTTGGGCGTAAAAAGCGTACACTTGAAGTGAGTACGTAAATAAATCACTTTGGTTAATGTTCTAACAACTTTTTACAGTATTTTTTTAACGTTAACCGAACCTGACCGGCCTCAAATTTATTACAGCCTTTCGAGTTTTGAAGGATCCAAGGGTGAACATTTATATCGGTAAAATAAAAAGAATGGACCCAAGCATGCTCGGACATGCCTTCAGGGGGTAGCAAGGGATACATTTTGGGTTAAAACGAGGTTAACCTTCTGAAATGAAAAGTGATGTAATATACAGATGACAGACCCTATAAAATATGTTTGACATAGCCTCGGTTGGCCTATTTCACCTTCTCTTCTAATTAACATTTCTGAATTCCCATTCGTGAAACGTCCGAAAGTTTGGCGAGGCAACATTTTAGCGGAATTGAATAATTAACATTACCTATGTCAGAAACATGTCTCCGGTTTTATATAAATTTAATATGCATTAAAACTCGGTGGCAGAGGCGTTTTTGTCCAACTTATTTCCTTTCATGGATATAATAAAATAATTTCATTAAATCAATTTATCAATTTTATTTCTACATTTTTCTGAAATGGCTGGCCACATATCAGAGCAACTAAAATCATGAAACATGAAATATGAAACGTGAAACATGAAGCATTAAATTCTAAATTGTTACTGTGATACACAAACCGACGATTAGAATTAGTTTCAGTTATCAACTGACAACTTTTGCTGTTACAAATATTACAATTCATATATTTAGTTCGCCGCAGGTTTGCCAGATCATTGATAGCCTAGCGGTAAACTGTATTATTTGTGTATTGTAGTATTATATTTCTAAATTCCTTGTCTAAAACTTACTTTTGTTACCGGATTGCCTGACTGATATATAATAAAAATACAAGTACATGGCCTAATGTGCCCCAAGGAGAATCAGTATATTTCACAAGAACTATTTCATTGCGCATGTCCGCAGCGAAGTGTATTCCTGTCGCGAAATAAACGTGGGAAAAATTAAGTATTTACAAACACCGCTAGATGGAACGCCCGATATAGGCCAGTCAATATCGATACACAATATTCCACCGGCAATACCACTTCCTGGAGATACTGGTTTCCATTTTCCAATGTATCATCGTTACAGACGAAGCATTTGCATAAAGACAAGAAATAATGAAGCCTACCCACGAACAAAAAATAATGCTAGAATAACTTTTAACTATCGTCTTTTAAGATCGAGAAAAAGTGTTAATTGCACCTTTGGAACAAAATTAAATTTAAAGTATTTCATGCACCAATAGCATGCAAAATTGACAAAGCTGAAAATATGGTAATAAAGTATTAATCGTCGAAAATCTACTCCATAACGTACCTAGATTCATATATTTTCTTTTTTTCGATAAACAATTACTATATGAGCAGAACATCACCAACAACTTTTTTTACGTTTTTCCATGTTACGAAATTCTTCATATCGCTTTTCTCATCTATCTTTTAATTCTTCTGGTAATAGTTGGAAACTGGTAAGTATCTGCAGTTTCACTTAATATATTTTCGGAATTTAGACCTCAACAAAATCTTTTTTTTTATTTTACAGAATAAGTGATTAAAAATATAATATGTCAAAGTCGTGTGAAGGTATTCTTGCAACGCCTGGGACACTGTTAATAATGACAGTTACGGCAAATGTGATTACGCTTGGCACACGGTTAGTTAAAAATTTTGCATGGGAAAACTCTGTTTTCGGTGTGTTTGGAATGCATGAAAAGACAATATTTTCCGAGATGTATAATGAAAATATTTTACAATACATACCTGTACATTTTACTTTACATTATGTAGCCTGTCAAAATAGCCGCATTTTGACAGGCTACTTCCTTGACATTTTTATTAGAATATGTCTCTACATTGTGACTATGGTGTTGGTACTTTATATTTTTCAATCACTAGCACAAACAACACACAGAATTTTTGATCGACTTTCATTTTTTCTGCTTCCGAAACAAAATTGCTTCCGTTTCAATGACAAGTTCTATGAACAACATGAAGGAACCGCAATGGGTAACTGTTTATCGCCTTTCATTGCTAATGTCTTCATGAGTCGATTTGAAACTGAAGCAAAAGAAAAATTCGAGTATTTTCCTAGGATTTGGCTGAGGTATGTGGATGACATTTTTGCCGTGTTTGACACTAAGATTGCGGATGTAGAAAACTTAATTTCCAAATTAAATAGGCGTTTCACTTTTGTGTTTACATATGAACTAGGAAATAATGAAAAACTTCCATTTTTAGATGCATTAGTAATTAAAAATAGTGACAATAGGTTAGAATTTGATATATATATATATATATATATATATAGAAAAGATACCAGTACGATCAGATATATCCCTAATGACTCTCACCACTGCTATCAACATAAAATGGCAAGTTTTAATTTTCTTGTCCATCGTTTACTAAGTTTCCCTCTCAGTAATGAGAGGTTTGAAAAAGAAAAAGTATTAATTAAAGATATAGCTATGAGTAATGGTTATCCTAGAGATATAGTTGAAAAACTAATTAGGAAGCGTTTTAAGGACATACTTCGTAATTCTACGACCTTTCAAAAGGATATAGAGACTCCAAAATATGTATCCATCCCGTACGAACCCCGGTTTACTCGTGGTTTGAGTAAGGTCTTATAGTATTTTTTATATACTTATCGTAAGTATTTTAAAGGTTCATATTATATAAAAAAACATTCGAGAATATGCCATTCTCGGCTTATGTAGGGATGATATTTGCAACCAATGCACCAAAGAGAGACTATACTGATAACAGTAATGTGGATAAAGTAAAGGAGAAAACATCATAATGAGTGTACCACTATCATCAGAAATGGAAATACCGCAAAAACGTATTTATATCAAGCACTAAATACTGCTATTACATAATAATGGCATAGGTACTTGTGTTCTCGGCCTGGTTCAGCTTATATTTTATGGACGTAGGGGCACACATGCAACCGAGAATACCGGCGAGCCATGCGGGTCGTAGCAGCACCAGCGAAGCCAGTCAGCTTGATTAACCAATAAACAATTCATGATATTTGTTGACCGGCAGCTCCGGAGAACAATGTTTGTTTAGCTTGACTATTGGTTGCACCCCAAAATCGTTTATTCATTCATGAACATAATAGTGGCTTTAAAAAAACACGGAGCAGTTTGGGAATTGAGCTGCAGATTTCCAATGCGGGATTTTACGGTGTACATTACGTTCTAGATTGTACCAAATGCAAATAAGTGGAATTTAAATTCCGCTGAAAAAATATGATTTCTGAACGGTAAATATTCCTCTTGCACTGGAATAACTGTAATGGGATTTGTTTGTAGTTGCACATTTTGCTCATGAGTAAATACGAGAAATTATAGTCTATTTCCATTTCTATTTGATAATTGGTAATTTCTATTTGGTTCAAAACCCCGCACTGCTGCGAAATAAATTTTCAATAATTTATCACCAAGATCTAAATAATGAGATTTTCCAGCTTTCTCCCATTCCTGCACTGAATGGTGGTAAGAATTTACCAATGTAAGTCGATCCTGGTCATACATGCGGCCCGCGAAATAATAATATGCCCTGTCCCGCTCAAATCTCTGACTTCCGGGTTAACTTATCCATGCACTTTTTCTGCTTCTAAACCATTTAGGTATTATTGCTTACTTAGCACAAATTAACAATTATTACTTTAAATATACAATTATTTTCTAACAAATTTTCATGAAACTGAGGAAGTGAGAATTGTTGCTTTCTTGGGCGCCGTAACTAGACTCCTTATAATGTTTGTAGTTGCTACGGATGTACCGTAAGAAAAACAAATGCAACTTCCTGATTACCTACTTCTTTCTTGTTCTGTTATTTTGATTTGAATGAAATTAATTCATAATATTTAATTTAGTTAATTTCACTTAAAACTATTACACTTTGATTATCATATTATATAATTTTGATTTCTGAATACTATCTGTATGTCAAATTCAAATTCTGTCATGTAACTTCACTTTCTATGTGACGCGTTCCCTCTATTTTGCTTCCTAGCTATTATTTTCTAACAAATTTTCATGAAACTGAGGAAGTGAGAATTGTTGCTTTCTTGGGCGCCGTAACTAGACTCCTTATAATGTTTGTAGTTGCTACGAATGTACCGTAAGAAAAACAAATGCAACTTCCTGATTACCTACTTCTTTCTTGTTCTGTTATTTTGATTTGAATGAAATTAATTCATAATATTTAATTTAGTTAATTTCACTTAAAACTATTACACTTTGATTATCATATTATATAATTTTGATATTCTGAATATCTGTATGTCAAATTCAAATTATGTCATGTAACTTCACTTTCTATGTGACGCGTTCCCTCTATTTTGCTTCCTAGCTAAAACTGTCGAACTCACTATTTACACTTACGCTTTTGCATTAATCCTTTAATTTGGACACAGTTTATTAGTGATTGATATTTTATAATTATTATTATGACATGTCTATTGTAATTTCATTTGAAACAGATTTTTGTGGCGATTAATTATTATTAGGTTCTAAGTTCTTTGCTATTCATATTAGTTTTGTGAAAAGAAATCTTGGGTTTGTAGAAATTCATTATATAGATGAATAATCAAAGGAAGACACTTACCAGTTGTATATCTGGACATATATACGGAAACGCATCACTTAGAAGTTGTACAAGTTCTTCATTGAGAGTACGATTTGTTTTATTGATCATCTTACTTGAATTTAAAATATGAATACTTCATCATTTTCAGTGACACGACACTTTGTGACATTATGCATACAATAAAAGTTAATATTACTGCTGTATACTAGTCTTCAATATTATATAACACACACATACCTATACGCCTATACGAGTCTCTGTACTTTTAAGTCTATTTGGTGGTAATTTGTAAAAATATATCGGAATTCCAATTCTGGCAATACCTATAAGAAAATTCCAGTACATCAAAAGCCTGTATAAACCGTAAGCTCGGCTGAGAATAGTATTGAATATTCACATGTAGCATATTTCAAAATTTTTATGAAGGAAAACTAATTTCATATTTTATGAGGTGTAAAATTAAAACAGTATTTCCCGCTTGTGTTTGTATGATGAAGAGAAAGTGACTTGCAAAAAAATGAAGGTAACATGTGTTCCATATATAGAAAATGTTATCGCACAACCGGAGGTAAACTAAAACCACAATCCATCAAGGTAAATTATTCTATAGCGCATAGCTAATTTTTTTAGCTATGCGCCATAGAAAAAACTATGCAAGAACCGTTAAATTTAGAAATTGTAAATGTGTGGTGTTAATTTATGTTCATATACTTACGTATTGCTATAATTTGTTTTACGCCACCATTATATATTTACGAGTATAATGCATAATATATGAGGTAAGGATGTTTAATGTGTAATAAGCAATATTTTAATAAATAATGTATACCTAGTAAGTAATAAAAAAACAACTGAAAAATCGACAGTTCCAAAGATTCTACTGAAAGAACTAGAAGAAGTTAGGATTTATGTGGTAAAGCTTTAATATAATCGATTAAGGGGTTTGAAACGATGTCACTTTGTGTCGATGGGTTAGTCGCTTATTCATGTTTTATGCTAGAAAGCTTGTTACAAATTTATTGTGTTAGCATTACCATCACGATAAGTAGATACTCTCCAAATCTTGAAGGTTGGGAGTTACGTTACTAATTTATTTTAAATATACAACATACGCTGTTCGAGTGTTGTTCATCAAAAAAGAATAAAACGAGAGCGACAGCAAAAAGAAGTTCATTGTATGTGACTGTTCATATATCTGACTAACGTTAATGTAAGCTGATATACGAAAAAGAAAACAGGGCACGATTTCGTACATCGTAACTCTATCGAGAAATATCTATAAAATATCTATCAACTGATCGATTTCTTTTGACTAGCGCCGTAAGCCGCCACACCCGCAGTAGCAATACACCGTTTCTCTCTAACTCTAACAGAATTTGGTTATATTTCAGACGAATTCATTTTTTTCTTCACTTTAAGTGCATTTATGGGCACCCGCATTAGACTGCCATTTTTTCAACGGAAATGTCCCATTACTTAAACCACGCTCATTCTCCTGTCTCTAGTTTTCATGATTTTAAACATTCAAATTGTAGGTTACGTATTATGTTTATGTTTCTCATTTGGGAGTCAAGTTTGTGTACATCCGGACGAGTTGTTTGAGTTTATAACTATGACGTCACCGTCAACTTTCAAGATTTGGACAGTAGAGAGTTAGTTAAGAGTGGCAAAGTTTCGTATTTCAATGCTGAATAATTTGTTAAAAAGAAATTTAAAAAAAATCCGATTATTTTCCGAGAATCAAAAAACAAAATAATATGAATAAAATATTTTTTTCCGACTATTTTATACATTATATAATTTTTAAAAATAATCAATAATAAGATTATTTTAAATAATTAAATAATATTGTTTAATGTTTAAGATACCCACATCAACTTTATTTCCTTAAACACGGACCTGGATTTTTAATTTTTTCGGCCTGTTTATCTACAAATAATTACTAACTAATAAAACCAAATATATGCTATGAACCTTGTTGAGGCCCGCCCTTCCAAATTTGTAATAAAAGATACTAGGGTGGGATAAATTTTTTTATTTTGGTATGAAAAAAATGATACATCGTGTCAGAAAAGTAAATTTTTTTTTTGGAAGGCTATATTACGTTTCAGTCAATGCCTAGTTTTCAATCTTTAAATAACTTCGAATAACTCCTATGTAGTAAGAAATGTGGTATATCATTAGTTTAAGGAGGTTAATAATAAGTTAGTTAAAAGCTAACAACTTAATAATGTAATAAAAATACAAGTTCATATTAAAAAAATAAAGTGGATGTGAACAAACGTCGTATCTGGAAAATAAAATCATTTTCTTGTAAAATACTTACAAAAAGTGCCCTAATATTTGTTCCTGCTGATCTTCTTTGAACCAATTCTCTTTAAACTTGTTTTTACGGATATTTCCTGAAGTGGTACACTCGCGAGCAGTTACAACTCTTAACTAGAAACTAAACAACTCTTTTAAATCAACTACCTAATACTATATTTTAAGATCAATCGGCCCTATTCTGTAACTTGAATAGAAATGCTCAAGTCTAATAGAAATGGTTACGAATCGGAATGAATAACATCTATCGCGTCCCTCTCTTTCTCAAATCGGTATTCTGTAACTCAAATCGACATGATCATAAATCTTGATGTGGGACCTATATCTGAATCGGCTTTAGCACAACGGCAACCGCGTATTTGGATGCGATTATGAACCATAATAACGAGAATGACAGTAGTTTGAGTAGTTTACCTACTAGTTTATTGCCATCAGCCTAACGCATGGTACCTACTTAACTGAATTTTACAACCCAACAAATAGTGCCTCGGGAATTTCGAATGGATTAACTCTATGATAACTCGTCTTTGTAGAGTAAATATGTACCGGTCTAAAATAAAATAATTACTTAAGGGCAGATAGTTATAGTTTTATAACCTCACAGAGTAATCTTTGTAATTCTTCTTCTATTTCTTATCCATGAAACCCACCGATATGCAGTTGTAGATCCATAGAATCGTTAATATTTTGAGGGCGATTTAAAGGCGATGGTACGCAAATAAATATAAAATAACCTGTTTGAATTGTTAGGTGTTAGTAGTGTCAAACATATTCGATAACATCGATACTGCGCATGCGCTACGCCGACTTCCGATATCGGAATGGGTATTCGACAGGCTTGTTGCAGTCAGAATCAATTTCTATCAGACTTTTCGATAGTAGAGGTTGACATACGTTACAGAATACCGATAATTCCGATTTGACGCATCGATCCCTATTCGTTTATACTTATTTTTACTCGATTTGAAGTTACAAGATAGGGCTGATTAACAGAAAAACGACTGCTACTATTATCTAATGCGAATATATTGGTCTATATACACGAAGTGACCCATCCTGGCATGACTTGAACAGTATTTCGTCAGAAAAAATGACACTAGACCAGAGTTCTCCATCTCTGTCAACATAATTGTTGACAAAGAGCAGCCTTGATTCTTTATTGCGGTCAGATAACCAAGGCTTTTTAGCAGCTGCATAATTACTTATAACGCTCTATTTAATTCGGCGTCTAGCTGTTCACAAGGAAGCTTAACCAATACGTCATTTCTTCACCTGGAATCAAATTATTTCTCCATGCACCAAAGGTTGGCAATCGCACTTAAAGACCACCCAGCATTGAAATAATTTACGATGCGTGTCTTTTCTGCATTTGTAAGCTTCGTCGTGGTTCAAAATTATAAAATGGTAATAAATTAACAGGAAATCACTTTTGACATATCAAATTAATAAATTCGCAGGCATCTATCTACACACTACTTAAAAAATTTAAATGTGCCACTTTTCCTCCATTCAACCAACTCTCTATCTCTTATGGTTATCCAGATAGCAATATTTATGCACTGTGACAAATTTTTCACAGTCGTCACACCCTGTATATACAAAATATTTTCAATTTAAAATTGATAAGTATTACTTGAGAAAACGTAGGTACATGTTTTTGTTAATTAAGGAAACTAATAAATAGAAACAATAGGTATTCACATTACAAGACATAGTATTTTATATATTGTCAAATACAACAAAAATACATATACCTTATTTGCAAGACCCGCATGTCTGGATTTTTCGTTTAATAAAAAATATAATTCAAATAAAATTCTCACCATAAGATGCTATAAATTACATTGGACAAATCAGTAAAAATCGTAAAATCCTAGCGATACCATAAAAATGAATTATTAAACATAAAAGTTTATTGGGAACATATTTTATGGTAGTAGTAGATTTTAGATAGATAGTTATATTCGGATTCGAATTAAACGATTACCAGCATAGTCACCGACACCGAAATTAATTAATTTTGTTGTCACATATAGTAAGCTGTAGCATTTGTAAAGATAACGTTAACAATAACAATAAATCCATTAATGTTATTAATCACGTACATTATTTGATACCCTGTCTCAGCAACTACTCAAGTTACTATGTAGTTGTTCATAAATCGTGTATAAATTAGAGATAAATCCTGTTATATGGAATCGTAAATCAACATAAAAAAATCGTTGATAACAAACTTATCTTATTGTTGTGGATAATGGATACAAGTGCATACAAATGTTTACAAGACTCCCTGCATGGAATAATATCTATGGGTTTGATGATGTATCGATATTAAAGATCTGATTCTTTGATAGAATTATTACCAAGCTAAGAAAGCATTATATTATATTCCATGTACCTATAATAGATATAATCACAATCCATGGGTTTCCCTTAGTATATAAGTATATTTATAATAGGGTACTCAATTAGCTACAATATTTATTTCTCACAATTTATTTGGGGGACCCATATAGTAAAATAAACAGTATTATTATGCATTAGTCTTGAAGATACTATTTTATTTTTTTTATTTGACTATATTAATTTTGTATCGATATGTACACCTAAATAGGTATCTGTTTATTGTATCTGGTTGCATTTAAAGTAATGGCTGGACAGTGGAGAGATCTCCTGCATATATATACTAAATATGATATGGGTAAATTTGTTTTAATTTGCTTTCCTATGCTAATAATATTGTCTTCTAAAATGTGAAACTTTTTTAAAGATTGGCTCATTCTATTTTTACAATATTGTACGCTTTTTTTGTAAATTTCATTGCAAAGTGGCGGACGAATGGGCAAGTTTATTCTAGCATATTATCATAGCTACATAGCCTAATTTATATATTTGAAATAGGTAGTTATTATTTATTGAAATTTTTTTTGTTAAAGCGGCTGTCTTTTGTGTTTTACAAATACTAACTTCTTTAAAAAAATAGGCTTGTTTAGATATAACCTCTTTATATACTAACCTCTTCCATATTATCTAGCAACAAATTTAATGTAACATGAGTAAGTTCACATAAAGCTCAATATTCACATATCTCTACAAATTTGTATTCCGCATGTGATGCATTTTATCAACAAATTGCTCATATCATATTTTTCTTTTATTACCTAGTTTAAATATTTATAACGAGGCACTTACTGGCATTGTGAGGTATTAATAATTGTATTCAAATTAAGTAAATCCATTTTTAGATTTATAAAATAATGATTACATTATTATTTCAATATAAATATCAATCACTTCAAACGCGGAATTTTAATTTTAGCGCAGTCGGTTAGAGTCCGGATAGCAGCAAGAAAATTAAGGCACAAAAAAATTATATATTATAGACTAGCTGTCATCTGCGACTTCGTCCGTGCGAATTTAAGACGCGTTCCGAGCCCGCGCGAGAGGCAGCCTTTGTGATATTAATTCGTGGGAAGCAGTGGGAGGCGCTTATAATTAATTCTTTATTAGTATTTATATCGGATGTATAGGTACTTCTCTATTTGAATCGGATTTTGTTAACAATTTCATGATTTTTTTTGCGCTGAGTGTAATTCTTTTTTCAAAATAAAAGTAGCCTAAGTTTCTTCTTGAGACCTCAGCTATCTGCCAGTTAAATTCCCGTCAAAATCGGAGATTAGCCGTAAAAAACAAACAGACAAGACAGACAAACTAAAATTTGAAAAATAGTTTTTTTTGTTACAAGCACGAGTATATACGTGTTCATATGCATTTACTAAAAATCTGTTATTTTGACATTACAAACAGACACTTCAATTTTTATTTGTGTAGATATGTAGAAACTAGTTTGAGAAATATGATATACTTTGGTATTAGTTTCTTAAAGAATCAGACAATAGTTCAGCGTTGACAAATAGCGTAATACGTGTTGATTTTGTATTGAAATGCCTACAGAAGAATTGCAAAAGCGAATTATTTGTCTCGTCATATATGCCAAATAGATTCCTTACTTTAGGAACAATCTTTAACAATACTTATATATTTTGTGAAAGTTTTAGTTATAGGTTAATGACATGCTTTATTAACTTGTTGATTTTATATTTAACTATATATAATTTCACTTAAAATGAACTAAGTACTAGTAAGTATACGTTCTGCAGAATTTGAGAATTTACGGCGTACCAGACGAAATTCTGTTAACTGCATACATGATTCAAGGATTTAAAAGCAATCTGCAGGCTTCATTTGAGGGTCATCTTTTGACGGCCGCAAAATATAGCCAGAATAATGAATGTTACCGACATAATACCTGCTTTTCATTATTTCTTTCAGGGACCTTGTGACTTAAAGACGTAAATTCTCTACCCATTAAGTCCGTATTTACCTTCATCCTACGATATAATCACTAACGGATGTATTTTAATGACAAAGGGCACTAAAGAGGCTAAGTAGTCATTGACAGGAATCATTTAAATTTTGACAGGTACGATGGGCGTTCAACGGTTTATGCATAACAAAGCGCATAAATATGAGTGAACAATGTTTACTTTAGCGTTTCTCAAGTCTCCGCATTGTCCACGTGGACGGGGTATAGATTCTTAGATTTAGATGACAGCGTTTTCCTTATTTAACGATACCTGCTGTAAGAGATTTTTATTTTTTTTCTATATATTTCTATAAGACAATATGTCATTTAAGAATAATGCCGCCAACAGTTATAATAGCAGAATAAAGTAGGAATGGGTTTAGAACACTATAATTAGATGGTCTCCTAGGGGGTGCAAAAAATAAGTGCGGGTAAACCGTCCTCTGAGTCTCCAACTAAAAACATATCACACCCGACACCCTTGTGGATTTTTTCCAATGGTATCCTATTTATTTTTGTTTCAATCTTGTACATAACATGATTCTCTACAACTTTGCTTTATAAAACTTTTTGTAACTTTATATTAGATGCTCCACCGTATGTGAAAAAATATTACCGTATTTATTTATTAATATGGTTCAGTGAAGATACAAACAAAAGGATGAGGAGCTGATTTTTTTGTATAAAAAAGTCACAGTGGTGTCACCCTTGGGTGTTTTGCGCACTAGTGGTTGTTTCTTATTATTGTCATTTCTAAAATAATTTTGTTTACATATACCTACTATTCGATTGATTTTCTTATTGTAACCATGGTTCTCACCAGTGACGAATCAATCATAATATATTGTTATTGGTGGCAAAGGCGTAGTCTTTTTATATGTTTTTACTTGTATATTTATTTTCTCGGGTGCCCAACGGCCTGGTCCAAGTTTGGTGATGACATAACCTTTTTCTGCTTATAATAAAATAAATTTTACTGAATTGTTTTTTGTTAGTTTTTTTTTAAAAATTAAATATTACCCTACCAATGATTTGATGTCAAAATAATTTAATTGATATTACTCATGTAAAAATCCCTAATTGCAACAGACGCTTTTTAGAAAAACATAAAACTTGTTAAAAAATCGAGTACTTACTTTCAGCCGTAATCGTACTTAATATAGTTAGTTGTTTATCAAGGCCGTAAAGTTGATCTTTTTCACCCCAATCCGAAGTTTCCGGCCGAGCACAGCCGAAGCCAAGTAATATTCGGATAAGGCCGAGATGCAACAAAATTTCTTAGGCAACTCTCAAAACATAAAATAAGAGTTATTTGTGTAACAATTGCGGAAACAATGCGATTGACGATGTATTATACTAAATAACTAATATGGTATTTTATATATTATATAATTATTATACCTATAATAGTTATAATTTTTTGGGTGACATTTTTCCGTCACATTGACTTTAGCTGTTTTTATTACATATATTTATTGGTATATATGTGGTGCTATAAATTCTACTACTAGTTGAAAAAATAGAATAAAATCTATATAAATTTAGATTTTAAATGCATGTTCTATTTTATATTCTTGTATGCAAATATTCGAATGTCTAGATTTAACAAAAACCAACAGCTACGAGCCGGACATATACGCTCCTTTGTTTGCATTAATTCTATTCCAAGGTATAATTCCTGTCAAGTATAAAAGGATTTTGGTGTAGGAAATGTTTCTTAATACCTTCTTTATGTCTACTTCAATCGTACGAATAGGACGTTTTCTATTTGGAATTAAGACACACAAGGACGGAAAAGGGACAATTTGCCTGACTCTGATTAACTACTGGTGACCTTTATGGGGAACAATTACAAGATTAAATAGATAACACATCATAAGTTATCACTTTTATAGCTAACAATAGGTATTATAAAATCAAGGTGAAAACAAACTCTGATTGACGATGAAATATTTATATTTTTTTAGAAATACTTTTTGATATATTTACTGTAAAATTTTTTTTAAATCAGTTACGGTAGTATTTCTGTTTTTAATTGCAGAAATGCTGTCAGTTTATCTGGATTGCGATTCTTAGAAAGGGGTAATATGGCTCGTGGTAAATAGAAAAGAGATTTTTTAGCCTCGACTTGATGTCGTAGAATTGGTAAACTCTAACTTTATTATAAAATTTAACAAAAATGTATAAAAATTAACGAAAAAACTAACTTTCAAAAAGAACGAATATTCTATTAATAATTTTTTTTTACGTTTTGATATAGAAGAGAAGGTGCAAATATGGAATACCATTTTATTTATTAGACACATCTTCCAAATAAATAGGTAACGCAAACCTAAACTTGTTGAGGCTCCATACATTTCAAAAAAATTGTTAGACAAAATGGCAAAATCTACCCTAAAAGAAATAGGATGCAAATATGGAATATCTTAAAAAATTAATAAACAAATGTACAAACTAGGTTTTTTATTAAAAAAAACTAAAAATACGAAATTTCCGCATATATTACTTACACTAGTCACAGCCGTATTCTTTCTCTTTCTCCGCACCTCCGCACATCTTTCTCCGCACCTTGACATTCGTTATGTGCCTAGATGAAACACATGAGGCACTGGATCCATAACTCACCCCTTGTTGAAAAAGTTCGCCTCAAAAAATGCATACCACATCGCTGTTGTCAGGATTGGAATGTCCTAGAATATCGTCCATATCGTCGTCTGAATCATCTGATAGGTCCAAATCGTCTTTAAAAGGTAAGAAAAAAATATGGACTAATAATATTCCATATATCGAACTACCCACAAGGCCAACATTTTAGGTAATATCTCGTTACAGAAGTTAAATTATAGAAAAGTAGTAATTCATATACACTAGTCACCGTTGATAAGGATCAGAAAGCATTTCTACAAATTTTTCAGATTCGATTATTATTATAATTTCAATTTACTTTTGGTCTTTCCATTCCAGTCTTTCATTAACAAGCATGGTGACAGGCTAGACAGGCATTATCACCAATATGTATGAAATATTTCCCTATTGAACTAGCAATTGGGACAATATTTTGTTCAAAAACCATGTTTCGATACCTTACTGCAGTCATTGTAGCATTGTTTGAACCCGCCAAGTCTGGGCGGCCATTAAAGCAAATACCACCCCAAACCTCCACCAAAAGCAGTTACCGGAACCCTACATTGTTCATTATATCGTTATACTCGTTCCCTCCAAACTAATATACGGCCATCAGAATTATACAAACGTAACCTCCGCCATGAATGTATGCGGCTGTTGTAGCATTCGTGCCCCGATTCTCATAGCGATTTAGGCTCGATTCACTATGCTTTGTGAAAAATCGAAATGTAACAGATAGTAGACAATCACTACGGGCCCTGAAAAATGATGAAAATAACTAAAGGGTCAACATGGCAATGTGACCAAGCACTTGTGAGAGCCTGTCAGATGAATAACATCTGCCGATGTTGGGTCAAACGACACTCACAATGCAACGGCAATAAAGAAGCTGAGAAACTAGCCAAGAAGGCAGCCAGCCTGAAAATCCTTGGGCCTGGTTCTTCAAGTACACTACCAATTGCAGCGAAACTCCAACTTATAGGAAAACACCCATAAGAAATTTAAGACATTATGGGATAAAATAAGTAGCTCTCAGCTGGCCAGAAATCTCCTGAGATATCCCAGCGAAGAGACAGCAAGGAACTATCTGGCAATGTCTAGGGGAAATCTACGATTTGTGACAGGAATCCTAACAGGATACTGTCGGGTAAGGAAGCACCTCAATAATATGAGACAAGTGACACACCCATCTGCAGAGGATGTGAACAGAAAGATGAAGCGGTCGAGCATGTACCTTGCGAGTGTCCCGCCATGTCATCAACCAGAGAATCCATACTGGTGGAACGTTGGCCTTCTTTGGCCAATTTGAGGGAAACATCACCTTTTTCATAACATTAGGCTGGGCGATGGCCTAGGGAAATATTTCCCTCACGGAGGAAGCACAATATTAATATTTACTGAGTCTTGTGTGTTGCCTACCATTTACATGTAGCCTAAAATTATTGCATAGCTTTTGCCGTAAGTCACATCTTATAGATAAAAATAAGTGGGATGTGACCTACGGGTAAAGAAGAAAACGCGACCTTTTGAAAGAAGGTTTTCACTTCACTTGTCTATAAGTTTATTTCTGTTTGTTTACTAAATCTGAAGCCCACAATCAATGCACGCTACTCAATTATATCAAAGTAAAACAACATAACCTAGAATTTATAGTCGAGTTCATATACCGTGCACCGTTTACTTGACGTGGCACCAGCGCCATGTAGGACACTGATTACCAATAATACGTAAGCAGCGCCGTGTGGTCACGGGTGACGACAAAAATTTTAGATTACACCCCAGGTGAGAATGATAACACCATATTACAAATACTAATATTTCTTTTAAACTACTGAGTAAAAACTAAATTGGCCCTGGAGGAATAAATACTAATTATTAGCTTGGCAGTTAACGTGTTAACTTTAACTTGTTGATTTTATTTAGTAATACTCATTAAATATCGTTTTGTTCGTCTCCCGTCACGTCCGAATCCCTTAAAAATAACTGCAGGCCCTAAATATGTCATTATGCATGCATTAATAATATCTACAATTAATAAATAACGAAGTTGTATTTTCTACCTTATTTATTACTCATGTATTACCGACATGTATTATTTATTTAGTTTCTTCCTAACATTAATTTTTTGCCTTCAATATATTTTGTCAAATCATATTAAAACATACCAGTTCAAATTCTCACAGTCCGTTACTTGTCACATATAAACTGGCTTTTCTCGAATTAATATCGAGGTCTGTGCCCCTACGGCAGATCAAGGCAGTTTAATAAGGGTTTAATGATCTAAACTCTAAAGTAATCTTTTAAAATAAGTAATTTTGGAGTCCTAAGGATTATAAAGAGGTAAAAGTATAACATTATTATATATTAAAACCTGATTCAAAAACTAAGGTAGGTAAGTGGTATGATCAATAATACTAATACCACTCGGAGTAGTTTCCACAAACACCAAAACACTTTCACTTCGCTCGACGCGCGTTTCGCCAACCAAGTTGGCATCATCCGGAGACGATTAAAACTGATCAGTTTTAAAGTGAAAGTGTTTTGGTGTTTGTGGAAACTACTCCGAGTGTTACAGTTACATCAAAGGTTCCAGCCCTATCCAGTAATAATACTAATGAGAATAAATGAATGAAAATCAATGAGTCTAGTAGAGTATCAGGGTCTTAACTTTTATATGATCAAGGCACGTAACGTTTTCAGGCCTCTCCACGCACCTGGACCTCTTAGTCGATACCCGGGGAACGTTTTCGTCGAAGTAATCCTTTGGAGATGATTTCGTAATTTGAATATACAATGGTAAATAATCCTGAAAGAGAGTAATGCGATGAACTGGTAAATGATAATAAAAGACACATACCAATATAGGACAGTTTAGAATAAAATATATGTATATAAAAAAAATGAAATATATGTGTTTTTTATTCAAATTATTATTTATGGATACATGTACATTAGTTTTCTTACTGCTTTTACATTAAGATAACAATAAAATATCATCCAAGACATAAACGTAAAAATCTAAGCAGGACATGTGTACATTTAAAGTAATAAAAATATCATTTCATTTTTAATAAATTTTTTAGGCGCTTTGTTCCTTGTTTCTGTCTATTAACCATTATTGAATATATACGCTCAACATATGCCGTCGTTTTTAGTCATACCATTTGGAAGCTCAAAATCGTCAAATTACAAAACTAGGTCACACATAGAACCGCCGCACTCAGTTTAAGACAACTAGGTTAAGCACAGTAAACCGTGGTTTACGTAAGAGCCATACATTATTGTAAAATCACAGAGAATGTACGAGACAACAAACAACAAGAAATTGAACAGACAAATTGTAGAATATGTGTTGTTTACTTTTCATACGGATAAGGCGTGACAAGACGCATTTATTTGACTAGTGCCTTACTGATTTGATTCGTTTAATTTACATCTATGACGAACCGCCAACTATAAAAATCTAAAGAGTACGTATAAATTACTTTCAAATTGTAAAAAATCTCAAGTGCAATTATTTCGGAAATATAATTTCATACCTGTTCCTTTGCGGGCGCAAAGGGCCTTTCAAAAATAAGTACATTTCCCGATTATCTGTTGCTATACCTATTCCTAGCCACTCTAAGCAAATAAAAAGTGATGCTATGCTTATCCATGTTAAGTATTTCAAATCAGATTAGCAAAAGTGAAATTTCAGTATATAATGTAGAGACAGCTTTGGTATAAAATTAAACAATGGTCCCTTTTAAATGTTGGTCTAAGCTGTCCTATAGATTAAAATATTAAAAATAAATTGACACAGATGAATAAGCAAAAATTAAATGTTTCTTCAAGTAAGAAAAGAGATTTGCATTACAGTGGGTTTGTGGGGAGCCTCGCACCGCATTTGAGCAAAGGATAAGTAAACAGCTCATTATTATTTACATATTTTGTAGGAAAGGGTATAAAGGAATAATCTAGTTGTGTTCTTTTTGGTTTTCTAGAAGCAGTAAGTACTGATGTGGGTATTGATATTTTTTTCAATACATACTTCACTCTATACATATATTGCACTTGCTTCTCGTAATGAAATAAATAAATTAATGATTACGCATCTGCTTATGATATGATATGAATAAATTTAATCATATTCTGCTTCAAGGAAAACAGATAAAATGTCTATGTTGGAGCTGTTAGAGAAGAAAGCAACTTCTGATATGAACTTATGATTTATAATACTTTGAACTAAATTAATAATACTTTTACCTTTCAACTAGGTTCGGTTCTAACATGAGATAGAAATCAGATACATATATTTGCAACAGGGTAAATGTTAAATGGAAAATTTGCGCTGATATCGTGCTGTTATTTTATCTTCATCTTACTTATATACGCTTACATATCTCTTGAATGAGACCAAATAGTCATCAAAGCATTATATAATAAACAATACTCACGTTTGTTAGAAATGTATCACAAAATCAAAACTAATCATTACACTCATTCTTACAATATTAGTATTCCAATGCAAATATATTTGAGGAATTACCTTTCATTGAGCATATTAATTTTTCAACATATTCTAATTAAAATTCTATTTCCATGGTATAATACGTACTATTTGAGTTAACCATGTTACCATAGTATTACCATAATATAGAATCAACAATAATAAATTAGATTTGGTAATCCTTTAAGTATTACCAAATGTTGTGTGTAACCCACACCCACACAAAATCAAACTTAGTTAAAGTTAAAAATATATCAACGTAAGAGAAATTTAATAATTTAATTTAATCCTCAATTTTTCGAATCTGCAGAATATCTAACAAATCACTGCATGTTTGTTCATCCAAATATTCCAATAGGATATTTACTGCATCATTAGTTTGTTTACGTGTAACATTCACAATGACATCTTCGGTATTGCCCGAATCTCCTTGTTTAATATTCACTGTTTCATTTTGCTCCAATCCTAATATTCCATTTTATGTCATCAGCTGATAACCTAAATCATCGTGGTCACATTGAATCAATTCTTTAATTTCATCCTCCTCTATTTCTTTCAAATCAGGTATGGTCTAACAATACTTGATATTATTTGCTATATTCATATTTAATGATTTCGAATATCCCATCGCCATATGTGCCATATATATATATATATATATATATATATATATATATATATATATATATATATATATATATATATATATATATATATATATATATATATATATATATATATATATATATATATATGTATATAAGATTAATTAATACATAAGACCAACAAACCAACAAATGATTTTAGTTTTGACTAAGCAAGCAATTTCTGTATCACTCCCTCTTTGAATGCTTCAGAACTCTATTGTATATGTAATTCAATATTCTCTAACACATAGCTGGTGGAAGTAGTAGTTTTCAATGGGATCAACAAGATTTTATGCATTTTAAAGTTTAACATCTTCTGGATTACTGTATGCCTAATGCTCTTATATATATAATATGTTCAAATAGAACAAATATAAATATTAGACTAGGTTTGTGTATTCTAAGAATTTGAGTTCCGTCAAAAACTGATGTCATAAAACGTCACTGCAAGTGTTGGAGTATTAATATTTTCAATTCAAGTATAAATGATCAAGGAAACAGGTCGTACACTGCTCTGAAGATCCTCAATGAAGGTGGAAGAACTTGTACAACTTCTAAGTAGTTCGTTTCCGTGTGTATGTCCAGATATAGCACTGGTAAGTGTATCTTCCTTATTATTCGTCTATTTGCTTATTTCTCTATGTAATGAAATGCTACAAACCCAAGATTACTTTTCACGAAACAAATATGAATAGCAAAGAACTTCAAAGCTAATATATATATATATATATATATATATATATATATATATATATATATATATATATATATATATATATATATATATATATATATATATATATATATATATATATATATATATATATATATATATATATATATATGTATATATTATATCAAACGAAAAACATTCCAAATGTACAAATGTAGAGGGTTCAAAGCATTATACTAAATGCGCCATGAAATACAATGCTTTTGCATTGTATTATATAAAGCAAAAAATCATTGAACTTTAAGGCCGTCCCATAAATTACGCCATGCAGACAGTTGTTGCAACTACAGACTAGTTTCGGCCTACTTGGGCCACATCAGCGTCGTATAGGTGATGCATGACAAAAAATCTCTGTGAGCTCGATACTGGGTTAAAATAGATTTTCACGCATTCATAAAAATGTGATATGATCTAATGTTATAATGTCTGTCAAAAAATAGCCACGGAGCTCGTGAACGTCGTATTTTGAATTTTATGCGTAACTTGCCAGATTGAAGATACTTTATGCTTTCGTATCGTAAGTTTAGATCGAATGAAAACGTGTAAGAAAACTAGAAACAAGAAACAATTCATAATAAGTCAAGCTACTGAAATAGACGTCTTATCTTACTTTGAAACTCATCCTAATAATTCAGTTAATGATTTAATGCAAGAAAGTGGATTACGTTTGGGAACTATTCACAATATTTTAAAGGGCTGTTCGTGCCGTACGGGTACAGAACTATAAAGCTTGAAACCAGGAGATCAAGAGAGACTCATACAGTTTTGACAATGGTCCATTAATAAAATGAGACTTATAATTTTTGGCGCTTGCTTCTTTGTTATGATGAATCAAATTTCTCTAATAGGGGCATGTTTAACAAGAAGAACAGCCACTATTGAAGTCGATAATATCCGATGCTCTCTCGTCCTTGTAACCCGCAGAGACGTTTTAGTAGTAATGTTTGGTGTGATATGATCGGTTTAAGAATTGTAGGCCCTATTTTTTATCAAGATAACTGGTGAGCGGTACGCCGAAATGTTCACCGATATACTTTGAGACTTCTTGGATGACCTGAATTTAATAGTTTAATAGTTTAATAGTATAATTTAATAACAAGAGATCTATTTTCAACAAGATGGAGCTCCTCCCCATAACTAACGACCCTATCAGAATACCTTCTCGATCACCAGACATAACGTCCATGGATTTTTTCTTTTGATTATATTTGTGGTGTATAAAGCGGGGTATGATATACTTGAGGCTCTCCAACAAAGCATCGTTCATGCTATCATTAACATTGATGGTAGAATCATTGCCAGAGGGCCCCTAGGAGCATCTACAAGCGGGTTCAAAAATGCTTGGAGCAAGAAGATGATGTTTTTGAGCATCTAATTTAACATTTGTAGTTTTTTTAGTTTATAGTTTATAAAATAATTTTAAATAAACGATACTATTTCACATCATTGATATTCCACTTACTTTCTACTTTATGGTAACGCAGTTACGACAACTAACACA
>CAXKVY010005102.1:0-20138 GCA_964058915.1 Tetropium fuscum
TTTGTGCTCGTTGCATAATTTGCTATATTTTAATTTACACCACCTACCTGTGTTAATTTACACCACCTACCTGTGTTATCATTTTTTTCCTCTGATGTAGACTCAACATCAACAGTATTGAGCAATAATTCAGACACTTTCTGCCGTTGTCTTCTCTTTTCGGCTCTGAAGTTCGTTTGTAATTTGTTTGTTCTATCTTGTGTATTTTTTGGAAGATGCAATAGGTAGCGCGTATCGTTTTAGTAATCGGAATTTTTTTTCGGAATTAGAGGTTTGAAAGTTTATATTTCATAGGTACCTCAAAACAATTTTCTTCAAAATGAATTGAACATATTCTAGCTGAAACAAAATAATGCATTTAAAACACTATACTTGAATGTTAAATCAGACGTATCACATAAATATAGTAAGTATATCTGCTATTATTATCTACATAACATTCTTTAAATTTATTTTATCCACTCTTTTGCACAGAGTCACCCATTGTTTTGTCAACTCTTCAATCTTGGAGAAGTGAGGTAACTTCGACTATAATTACAACACCTCACGACAGCACAGGTTGACATTGTTTAAAATATTGTAGCACATATAATAATAATCCTCAAACGTATCCACCTCTGTGTATAACTACATAAAACGCAAAATCTTGTCAATTTCAAATATTTGAAAACAGTAGGTACCTACGTATTTACATTCTACTGTGTGAGAAGCGCGCCTAAAACATGTTGGCGAGAAATGCGTCATGTGGGTTGCATACGCATGACTAACCAATTTTGGTTCGTCAACCTGACATAACATTGTCTTTGTGTCGTGGTTTATATCATATACCATTGTCTATGGTTTATACCAGTTTATACTAATACTAAATAGACCATCGACAGACACACAGACCATAGATAGACACAGACCGATGGCTCCGGCTCAACCTCATTCCTAATTTTGTTTATAAAGTCATTGTAGTATTATAAACATAAACGTGCCCTAACCTAACATGCCAATGATTTAAAATAAATAATTTAATTGACATGCTGTGAAACAGTAATAAGGAATTTATTACTGTTTCACAGCAAGTCAATTAAATTATTTATTTAAGTTTTCGAATGAAATATATTTTTCAGTAGATATATTGTTTTAAATTTAAATTAAAACTAAGCACTGTGGTTGCACTACCTTCTTAAATATACTGTATCCAACGAGAGAATGGACTTGCACTCGAGCGAAAATTCGTCTGTTTTGGTCAGATCTCCGCCCCTTAGAACATTAGTTCAACGCCCTCAACGTCTTAATTGGCTCAGCAGGTAGCCAGGGCCGGCGCCTGGGTCCGATACCTACCTGGTACCTAATTATATAAAGTACCTACTACTGCCTACCTATTCACAGTTTGTATTTGTAGTCTCGCAAGTACGATTATTTTAGTTGTGTTGTTTACGGTTGTGAAATAAGTTTTAAATCTATTATAAGAATGGCAGCAGCCAGAGACGAGATAAATCCACCATTATCGCCAATTAAGAAGAACAAAAGAGGCCAGGTAAAGAAATATAATAATAAATATGTTTTATTTAATACGCATACTATTCACCACCAGTAACCGTCAATGATTTATTTTTGTTTTTAATTTTAGGTCGTGCATCAAAGTCAAAAAATAATTATAATAAATTTATATAAGAAATTAAAGGAAGACAATCCGCAAATGTCGTACGAAGAGACAGTTTTAACACTAACCAAACAAACGGGCATTGGAAAAACTACAATGAAAAAAATTTTAGCAGAATATAATAGAACCGGTCGGGTAACGGAACCAAATTTTAAAAAAAGCCGTCAGTCTTTTAAAGAAAAGATCGACGATTTCACTTTAAAATCAAATTTCACTTTCTAAATAAAATTTATTTCACCTACTTACGAATTTATTTCAACGAATGACGGTCCTGCGTAGCACGTTACAGAGCCCCTCCTCATTAGTCGCCGATGCGCAAAGCAAGTCCATTCTCTCGTTGGATAGAGTATATATACATTATAAAGAAGCTTAAGGAAGTGTAATAATAATACCTATACCGTAATTTATGCATTCTTTAAATTATCAAATTCAATTATTGAAAAATCAAATAGTTCACAGGATCATTTTTATGTAAAAATTATAGCATCTTGTGATATTATAAAATATTATAGGTATTTATAGATTTCTAAAACATTTCCCCTTTTTAAATATACCGATCCTACACCACCAACGCAACATCATTCAGAGGCGTAGATTATGTATTATCAAAATACAATCGATACTCCACCAATTCCAAATTTTAAATTACTATTTTTCTATGTCATAAAAATAGAGGAATCCCTCATTTTCTTGAGAACTGTTATTTTTCGGTCCATATCATTTTTCAGCCAAATAAAAATTAATTAAAACTTCGAACACAGCATTGACCTCAGATTAATCCATTTATTTGAGCTGAAAACAAGAATGTAATTGGACCATTCACTGATTCCACTTGGTTCACTCCCTCTATCTTCATGACTTCCTCTCATTAATTCGATAAAATTAAGATAATGACGTCCTAAATATTAATAAACAAAATAGACAAGAGACAGTTTACATCATAACATTGTAGTTTGCATAGTGCTGACGTGCTATATTATTGAACCACATTTTCAATTTTGGCACCATAAACTTATCTTTCTTAAACAAGAACATGTCAAATTTGAATGTCCCGGTATCTCTTTTAGTGTTATTTATTATGTTTTGCTTATTTCCTTCTAAAATACTATGTTTTACCACAGAAGATATTAATACGGACTTGAGATTTATTAAGACTTGTAACAGGACGTCACCAATAAGTATAAGTGAGTACCTATATATAGCTACCCATATTCTATCTAGAAATTTAGCATCTTAATTTCTAACAAAAATAATGGAGAAAATATATATTTTTGTAGGTTTACCTACGTATAGGTAGGCTTATATATATATAGATTATTGAAAATTAATAATAATATAATCGTGGTCAGAAATGTTATGTGAATTTTTCCTTTTAATAAATATCTATAATATATAAACCTATATATATATATATATATATATATATATATATATATATATATATATATATATATATATATATATATATATATATATATATATATATATATATATATATATATATATATATATATATATATATATATATATATATATATATATATATATATATATATATATATATATATATATATATATATATATATATATATATATATATATATATATATATATATATATATATAGATATATATATATATATATATATATATATATATATATATATATATATATATATATATATATATATATATATATATATATATATATATATATATATATATATATATATATATATATATATATATATATATATATATATATATATATATATATATACCTATATATTATATATATACCTATTGTATGATTGAACCTATGGATTTATGTACTTACCTATTCCAACACACATTATTGGGTATGATTAACATAAAAATGTGAAAGCTTATCAGTTTTGCAATATATATTTATTATATTATTGTAAATGATACAATTTATATTTAGTAACCTTATACGCGTTATTTCGACATATAGTATCTGTGCGACGAAGTAAGGTTTAAAATTCATTCAGAAATAAATAATATCTAAGATAAGAATCATCTTGTCATTTTTGACCTCAAATCAATAATTCTTAACATTAAAAACAAATGACGCTATTATAGTAATTATTAATACGATATACGGAGAACAATATAGGATTATGAAAATTCATGAATACCTTACTAAAGAACATAAAACAAGGAAAATTACTAGTAAACCATCGTAAACGACAATTTAAAACTCATACCTACGCTACGAGTGCCATAGGGATATTTGAACTATTTTCATCACTGATCATGTATTACAGGTACAATGAACGAGGTACTCATAAACAAGAAACTTGTGAAGGGCGAATCCAGCTCGTTCAAATGTTTCTTGCATTGCCTATTCGCTAAATATGGATGGATGGACGAAGAGGGTGGATTTCTCTTGCACGACATCAAGTCCACGTTGGAAGATGCAGAGGTTGAGATCGCCAGTTTGGAGTACATTCTGTACAAATGTACTGCAATTGAGTCAGTGGACAGGTGCGAGAGGTCCTTTTTGTTCACGGAGTGCTTTTGGGAGAAAATGGCAGAGGTAATTTTGACATAACCTCACCACATACCTTAACTCTTAACCTGTGGCATGTGGCTATAGAAATAGATGACGTATCGCACACTGGAACACAATTAATCTCGCTAAAATTATGATTACTATTATTATTATTATTATAATTAATACCTTCCTTAATGGATTTTCACCAATATTTAATCCTGAAATGACGAAAATGTTTTTTTATTAAACATGCTTAAATTTTTTTCAGCAACAGCCCCACGAAGATCAACTTTTCTACAGTATTTATGACAAGAAGTAACACATTATTGTTACATAAGTATTATGTATAAGTAGGTATTATTATTATTTATATATAGGGCATATGTATTAAATTATTGTATCAATAAAATAATATATTATTTACTTTTCGTTTTGTCGTTTTATTAATAACAAAAATAGTAAACTTGATTTAACGATAGAAAATCTGATTCGACAACAATATTTTTGACATCAACACCAACCCATAAAAATTAATAAACTAAAATGCACCATTTCTCAAGAGAATCTATTAGTCTTATTCACTGTCAACATAATTTTGCAGAAAAAATAGGTTACTAAAAATATAATGTCAAATATCGAAATAGATTTTCTATCGTTAATTTACTTTTTTATAATATTCAGTTTTATGGATAATAATTATGGATAATTTTAAAGATAATTGTACTGAGATACTTACCTACATGCATTGTTGGAGATACCTACATTAGATAATAATTATTGTACTGGTATAAACTTTATCAAAAAGTATTTTTTGTGACTTTTAGTTTTGGTATTTCTTTTGAGTGTTAGTTATTGCGTAAAATGCTACTAAAACGCTTTCTTGACATCGAAATGCATTACCTTATCTGATTCATATCTAACGTTGTCGTTCAAATTTATGTAAGCATTATTATATTATATAAAATGATAATGTTGTGTCTGACTTTATCAAAATAGTACGGAACTAACGAGTTGACTGAACTTGATAACAGAAAAATATCTTTTAGATGGATTTTATTTTTTATTGACATATTTTAAAAATATATACCTATATATAGGTAAGTACCTATATATGATATTGTTATTAATTATTTAAATATAGGTATATATACCTACTTACACAGCAAAAAATGCACATTGCAGAATATAAAATAAATAAATGCAGTCGATGCATTATTTTTTATTATTAAATTTCAGACTGAAAATAGTTTTGCAGTAAACATTGTGTGCCTAGACGTGTCTCTTATTATGAATTCCCAAATATTAAGATGCTTCCTTGCATTTATTTCGGTAAGTAGCAATACTCATATAATAGTTGGTAGGTATATATTTTATATTATACCTATATAGGATGTATGTTTATTTATATTATAAATGAATCAAAATAAAAATACAACGGAAAAGAGTGTCCATCCATATACCCAATTAACATTGACATTATTTCAGATGTGTATTATTGTTAGTTGCGTCGATATCTCTACAAATTCCATCAGGCGCAGAGCTGACCTGTACAATTTAAAAAAATCCCCAAATCCATATCAGCTTGTGGAAAAATTACGAAAACAGATGCAAGCTAAGGATGATGCATTGTTGAAAGCTGATCAGATAAACAAAAGTTTTGACAGATTGATCCAATTGGTTGATGTTTTGGGGCAAGTCGACTCTTTTTTGACGAATAAAACGAGAACCATGATAAAGAAGCTGGCATTGTTGGCAGACGCTGAAGATGACATAAACGAGTACGAAAGTAATAACAGAGGAAGAAAACTTTTGCTCAGTCGGTAAATACACATTGCGGAGATGACTGTGGATTAATTTTGTAATATTTGTATTTTTGTAATGTTAATAAAGTCAAATGATAATGATGAACGTCGTAACGTGTTTGTTTGCTAGAAATCGCGGAAGCATGTACTGAACTCTACTCTGTACATTCCCTTAGCTAATACAGTGACGTACTGACGTGGGATATAACCAGAGACATGATATAACCAACATGATATATGAAAGTATAGAATATGTAATTAATCAATAAAATTTTCAAAATGCAATATACACAAAACTATTGTGAAATATATTTAATCTTGCAAAGTTAATATCATTCAGCTAAAATGCATTAATAAATTTGTGAGATTTTAACCAGTGTCCTATCGGCGCATATTTAAATTTAAAGTTAATATAATAATTTAAATACCTTCTCGTCTATGTTAAAAATATTTATATTTCTTATTGTCCATAAGAATCGGCATTTCTTCCTCAGTATTATATGACATTTTCCCCTTGCTTAGTTAAACACCATTTTTGACCATACTCCATCTTCCGAAGCCTAAGTCTGAGTACACCACTGGCTAATATTAGTAAAGTCGACGGGTCCTCCTTGGAACGCCTTATGTCATGTACACGTATTTTTAATATCTGTTAAGTCAGGCAAAAAACCTGTGCCATAAAAATCTAAAAATATTCTTGAGAAACCAACTGGTCCTCCTTGTGGTACCATATGCCATGTACACGCATCTTTATTATCGGGTCAGTCGTCGATCCTGTGACTAAAGTAATTGTGTTTTAAGGCAAGGGAAATATAATTGTGTCATCTGTCAGATGAAGGATTAAGCAAAAAAAATATAGAAGCTGTGATAATCGAACTAGAAACATACTATACACAGAGCATATATGATTTACCCAATGATTTGGAGAGGGCAGAGCAGTGGATAGAGAGAGTACCGCATAATTGCGACCGTCTGCTATTTTTACCTCATCGCATACTCGCGGCAAAGCTTAAACGCCTGTTCGGTATTTACCATTTGAAAATCTCCTCTTTGAACCATTGTTTCAAAATATTATTTATTTGAGCCTTTTGTCATAAGTTATTACGGCGTTATGGAGTAAATATGGCCGCCGTGTCGGCATTTATCGGGAGACAAATGTAGTTAATAGTAGCAATGAGATATGAAGGTATATCATATATCGTTGATAATAATCACAGATCACACATGATCTGTGATAATAATAATAGTTTTTAATCCACAAACAAGGATAGAATCAACGATAGACGGTAATCTGTCATAGTTTTGTGACGTGCCAGCCCAACTGTTTTATGGTGAGTGGTGAGCAGTCCTGCAGTGCTGCCAGGTGTCCAGTAATTATTAGAATCTGCGATCATTTCAGATTAAATCTACTAATCTAATCTAACACTAAAGTCATGTTGAGGGTGAGCAGGCAATTATTATTGTTTGAAGCTATTAAATTTAATTATTGTAAATACAAAATAAGTTGGTAATTTATACAATTTATTTATAATTATGTAATATAAATACTTGTATTTTCATGCAAATTTTATAAATTTACATCCACATCTATTCCTAATATCACAGCCACAGCTAGGAGCTAGAGTAGGATTATATTGTGGTAGGATGTAGTAGGATTACAGATGAGGTAGATGACAACTGAGGATTATTCCACCTCACTGGAATGATTTATATCTGTTTAGAAAAGAAGTATATTTTATTTTACTTTACTTAATCAGTTTTTTAAATTACAATTAAGGTTATGAAATGGATACTAACGCAATTTAATTTTTCAAATCTAGTAATTTTACTAGATTTTTTCTGAATTACACTCAGAATCTGGCAACACAGCAATTGTGTCTGTTGACAATCGTCATAGAAAATATAATTTAAAAATTTTTTGTTTGAGAAAATGCTAACCTAAAAAATCACATTCTTTCATTCCAGCTAAATTATAAATTAGCAATAAATGCATCGCATAATTGATCATACCAATAGGTACAAAATAAATTTAAGTGTTCCAAATGTCATTTTTTCCATCGCCTGTTTTGGTTAGGCTTCAAGAACTGAGGTTGTGGCAAGGTAATTACGATAATTTGTTGCAACATAATTCTGGTGATGGTACAGGGACAAATCCGTCTGATTTTGCGACAATAGAGGGCTTGTCAGCTTTCGATAGCACACATGCCACTCCAGTATTGTCTCCGGAGCGTGAAAAGAATATCGATTGGGATAAGAGAACCATATCGCCTGCTAAGCCTTTCGAGCAGCTTTTAGAAGAAAAATTAGCAGAATATGAGCCTGTGCCCCTCCGTGCGAAACCCAAAAAGCCCTATTTAAAGAAAGGCGAAGGCCTCACAAGGTATAAACTCAATTCATACCCGGCCCCCCAAAGAAATTCAAAAAAAATCACACCGTCATCCATATCAGAAGAAAAAACGACAAAACATGAAAAAACTAGAAATAAAACAAGCAATAAAAAACGACAGACATCACCCAAGCTACAGAGGAGCACAAAATCTAGTGCTGGTCACATAGAAGAGCCTGAAATCGATTTAACTCCATTGGCCATGCCCAATTTTATTATAAAGCCGAAGGCTACTTGGCTGAAAGTTTCGGAGGAAAAAGGAAGGGAAAAAGCAGAAAAGGTAAAAGAAGATGCTAACAAAAATACTGAAGCTTATAAAGTGAATAAAAATCATGTGAATTCGCACATTATTGGGAAAATTAATGAGTTTGCTTTGAGGCACTTTTTACCCCACCCAAAGAAAAGAGAAGATATTTTAAATAAAAGCAATGATTCGTAAGTACAATTCTAAATATCTATTAACACCCTAAATAATATCACTTTTAGAAATGTAAGTGAAATTGAAACAACAAATAACTTAAAACGAGGTAAACAAACATTACATGACCATAAACAAACATTACATGACTGTTCTGCAGAAAAGGAACTACGTATTTTTGAGACGTTAGAGGAACGTGCCAATCACTCAAGTTTTTCTTCATCAAACTCTAGCATTTTACGACTGTTATCTAGTACCCCTAATAAAAAAAATAAATTAATGAAAAGTCCTATCATTGGGAAAAGAAAAGAGTTTGAAGACATAAAACCTCCCCTTTATGACGAACAAACTTCAAACTTGCAAGACAAGTTAGCGGAGATTAACAAAAAGAGCGACGTATTGCACGATTTCTTAGACAATTTAAGGAAGATTGGAGGACACAGAAATAATGTTGCTGGTCACGGTTCTGGAGAATCCAGTATGTATCTTTAATTTATTAATACCTACAATATGTCAACACCAAAACAATATGTCATTTCTGTATTTTCAAAATTAATTTCAGCAAAAAAAGTCTCAAATTACACGCCAGACACCAGCTTTTCGGACGAAGAAAAATGGACGAGCACGGAGCAATCTCACAATGTATCACTATCGACTGATTATACAGATCCTAACAGCACATACAGAGAACGTACATTAAAGACGGTGAGTACAGCTGTCAATACCAGCTTTACCGATGAGACCACACCAGCAAAATGTGTTCATTGCGAAAAACTGCAGGACCAACTGCAAAAAGTAAACCTGAAAATACCAGACATACAAGCTGAGAAGGCAAAGGTTTGTGATTTTGCAAAAGAGCTAGAAAGTAAAAGGGATCAACTTAATAAAGAAATGAAGAAAATGAAAAAGCAGCACGAGTATGAGTTGATAGAATTGAAAGAGCAGCTAGACAGCGAAAAGAAAAAATTTGCCCGGGAAAAAATGATTTTCGAAACGTAATATCTTTAGTTACGATATATTTAGTTCTACATTAAACTAGTTTATTTTTAGGTACGTAAAGGATTCCCAAAATCGTCCAAGTAAAAAGGAGAGAGAGGAATTGTCGAATTTGAAAAAGGAATTAATCGATGCTAAGGAGTTGTTGAAAATGAAAGACGTGAAGAGCGGCGCAATCCAGGCTCGCCTACGTAATCAGGTAAAACAGCTAGAAAAAGAAAATTATGAACTGAAAACAAACGTAGAAAAATTACAAAAGGAAAATTCAAAATTAAGCGCTAACAATTTAGTGCGTCGGCCTTCAGAAGTAAAAATGCTGCATGAAATCAACAAAAACTTAAGCAAACTAACAGAAGAAACGTTTAAAAAACAAATAAATAAGAACGAGAATGCAAATGATGTACAATCTCACAACTCCGATGCCAGAAAAAATAGCAGGGTGTCTAATGGCAGGGAAGAGAGCGAGGAACGAGACGCTGCATCCAAAGTAAGTTCAAAATGCATCCAAAGTAAGTAAGTTCAAAATATAAACTTATGATAGTTAATTTTTACATTTCAGGTAAAGAAAAAACACGTTAGCTTTTCAAACAATAAAACCCAGGATGAAATTACACTTACGAGTCTTACTAATACTATTGCAAACGAAACAATCGGGCATGATATGACTAATTTTGCAAATTTATCACTAGAAAGAAAATATGAGAACGTATTCGGCCAGTTTCCCAGTCCTATACAGAATAACAGTATAAATGATTCAAAAAAAGGTTAGTGTTCTTAACCGAATTGCAATAAAATTTAGCATAAAATAATTTTTTACATCTTGTGACCATGTAAAGAAAACTTGTTCTAGAAAAGACCGAAAAGGTGTTTGAGGACGGCTCAAAGGAAATAAAGTACAGTAATGGCAATATGAAAACAATCTCTCCCGACGGCAACCTAGTAGTTGTCAAGTACTTTAACGGCGATATAAAAGAAACAGATGTGCAGAAGAACACTTTGAAATATTATTATGCCGAAAATACCACTTGGCACACGCAGTTCGGTGATGGAAGTGAGATATTGGAGTACCCTAAGTAAGGTGTTACAACCATCAGTTTTTGATTTTGTTCAATTGTTTCCTTACAGCGGGCAAAAAGAGAAGAAATATGTGGACGGTAGGAAAGAAGTCTCATGTGTAGATGGTTCTTTCCTAACTATCTTACCGGACGGGACGGAGGAAATACTGTATCCAGACGGGTCTAAAATAGTCAATAATCTTATGGGGGAAAAAATCCTACTTTTACCCAACGGGCAAAAAGAAATACATACAAAGGAGCATAAGGTACTAAAAATATTTACATCTTATAATCAAGTTTATCGTTGTTGTTTTTAGAGGCGAGAATATCCCGATGGTACAGTGAAGATCCTCTTTCCTGATGGTACGCAGGAAACTAGGTACGGATCAGGGCGTATTCGTATAAAAGATGCCAATGGTGTCTTATTAATGGACTCTTTAAATCAGGATTTATAGTTTTATTCTTCCACTATTGTGATATTACTGCATACTTGCCGATAAATTTTATTTATAATAATAGTAAGAGCAAAGTAAGCCTATTTTTATACCTTTTGTTAAATAAATATTTCTTACCTGCGATTAATTTTATGTAAATTTTAATAAAAAGAACAACAGTAAACTTAAATAAATTTATTTTCTATTATTACTTCGAATAATTGCTATAAATTCTCTGTATCGCATCTAAGGCTGCCGTGTCCTTCGCAATCTCTATATTTTCGCCCCAACCTGAAACAAAACATTACACGTTAATTTAAACCTGCAATAACCGAAAACCAACTTACCGCTGCCAAGCAACCTTTTATTACTATAGAGCCCTACTTCAAAATTGGCTAGAATAGTATTAACAGCTGACTGGTTACACAATCTTGGTTCTATTTCCGTTATGCCATTTTTATTAAGAAGTTTGGTAAGATATTCGTAGGGGTTCTTGGGATCCCAAATTTCATATACATCTTTACCATTCATTTGACTTATTACAATGTCTTTAACAAAGATTTGTGCTCGGTTTAGATCATTTGATTGTTTGAGGGCAGCCACTACAGCTTTGAATGTGTTTGACAGTGTTTCGTTTGACACGGGAAATTCCTACAAACATCTTTAAGAGAAACTGCAGATGGAGACTCGGACAGTTACTTACATTAGTTAAAATTATATCTTTGAGCCCGATATGGCTTCCTACATATGATAATATTTCCTCAGAAGTTAAATAGTTGTGCACGGCGTCAACAATATCATCCGGATATAATTTTGTATACTGTTCCTTAATGAATGCGGATATAATATCGCTCCCTTCCTGTATTAACTCGAAGTTGTGAATTTTCTCTGGTATCGGGAGACCTGCAAATATTTATATTTGTTGTACCACTGTTAATTGTAGCGCTATTAGTTAGTTATATTTACCATTTTCCCTTGCTGAAATTTCCTGCATATTGGCATACTCCATTTGTATGAGGGCCTGCTTAAGTAAGTTTTTGTCAAAGTTCTCCCCTAATCGTTTGCCAAACGCATAGACCTCTGCTTCGTAATTCCATTCCAAAAATGTTGACCTGGGTTTTTCAGGTTCAGGTCCTATTTTATCACGTCTTTTTTTCAGTTCCTTTAAAGTTGGGTACACCCATCTTTTGATATTACGGGTTTCTACAATAAAGTGAGGTTATTCAAGACAAAACTACATTTCAAATAGATCATACCTGATATCCTCAAGTGATATGCAGTTTGGGTACAGCGACGTAATAACGAAAAAGATTGTCTCCATAATGAAGCCATTGTGGTGTAATAGATATTTTAACTATTGTTTATTCCCATTACCTTATTATAATAGTTTGGTTGTCTCTGTTGTAGTTGTTGCAATAGTGATTTTTGTTTTCTGATTTTAGTAGTTGGTATAATTGTCTAACCAAGAATGGTAACCTTCATCATGCCTTCATCTACTCCACTACTCCAAGGATAAAATGAATAGGTACTCTACAACTTGTAAGCGTAAAACAACATTCAGTTTATAGACCTCGGATCTACTCACAGATATATATACTAACATAGATACGTAATATATGGGGGATGCGCAAGAAAAAGGTGTCGTTTAGGGAGAATAAAAGATGGATCCCGGAGTGGTCCCTAGCGCTTTAGAATATCACTATCAGCTGACAAAGCGCCCTGTGTTTTGATTTATCTTTATAACTTAAAACCTAACTTATATATCTTTATGTATAATGGCCGAGTGCACCGTACGTGTTAATCCTGGATTACGTTTAAGTCCGACTTATTTTGACATATTTGCATGCAAATATGTCAAAATAAGTCAGGCTTAAACATAATCCAGAATTAACACGTACGGTGCACTCGGCCATTAGTGTATTTTACTTTACGTCCACAATCAAGGATTACAGGTTTTTTATCTGTGTCTGAGATTTGTGGATCTATTCTACCAAGAATGACGTCATTTCAATTCATCCAGCGGGATGTTTTTACGTGACAGCGTAATATATTTTCACTCAAACTAGCAACCAACACAAACAAAAGTTAACTTGCCAAACTTAAAAAGCTGAAAATGTCACATGTCTTAGGACACTGCTATCACCAACCAACGTCTAGATCTCGTCCTCGTGTTTCGTTATGTATATTTAAAAAAATATTCCTGTGAAACCAACTGGTCTGCCTTATGCAGTGTATCCGCTGTCTTATTTTTTGGTCAGTCGGCCGACCCTGTGACTGAATTCTGTAACGTAACAATCTAAAAATATTCTTGGGAAACCAACTTGTTGGTAAATAACCTTCCCGTTGACTTATAATACTGGTTTAAAGTAAAAAATCATCAAATACATTCCTATCACAAATTTATTTTAGTTTGTGATTTCTCTGAAAGGTGGTGGGGTTGTTCCAGAAATTAAAATATGTGTGATATAAATATTATATTTTATATATTACAAAAATAGTTTCCACATATCTAGTGTAATAATTGTAATAAATAGAAGATAAGTAAAATCAAGTGAAGTAATACAATAGGTATTTTAAATAAATTAAGTAACATAATATCAAACTATTAGACAAACTTAATTTATTGTCCTTTTCTATAAGATTTACAATTTGTGTGAGCAATATAAAATAAGCCAACTTACTGAATAAAGTGACCCTGTAAAAAAATTAAGAAAAACAATAAATGGAAGAATACTATATAAAATAAAGTCCTACCAATATCATTCGATTTGAAGCTGTATGCTAAAGACATTGAAGAAACCTAAAGGGACCTAAGATCATTACATGTCAAGTGACCATAAATAGGGCCATTTCATTGAATAACAATGTCACACAAAATATTAGTACAAGTAGTAGCAAATGTCATCAACACGAAAATATAAAATATATGGGTCAAATGAACTACTATGATCATGAATCATAATTCCTATAGACGTAGTATTAGATGTATGTTGATACAGTTATTCAACTCATATTAACACAATCTGAATGATATCGGCAGGGTCTGATATTAAGATATTCTTTCAAAATTAAGTATAATATGATTAAATCAAATTAAATAGTAGAATTTAAGTAGCTAGGTCGGTTGGATTTCGAATACCACTTAAAAATAGCACAAAACATAAAGAGCTGTAATTTAGCAAGTCTAAAGAACTACTCTTGAGCCGATTTTCTTGTAAGAAAAAGGCACGAAATTTATAAAGTAGGCATTTACAATAGATAAGTAGTGAAAAATTTGAAAAAGTAATGAATCATGCAATGCTGTTTGCAGCAAAGTAAATACGGGCTCGGTATATGAATGTGCGGTTTAGGACTGCGTAAAATATTACATTAATTTTGTTGTAGCATTTTATCAGCGGTCTATTGTGAATTTAGTTTTGCATCATGACAGCTGTCAAATGATGATATCTAATTCGATAAAACAGCAGCCTTTTGTTCCATTTTGAGGTTTTTACCAGGTTGCATTATGAGAGCTGTCATAAAATGATCTGCTGATTCAAGGTACAACCTGAATTAATTGTTTTATTCTACTGGTAGGCTTATTAGTAGTCTTTATATCATGTGATATAATTAATAAAATCTCGTCTAATGGTGGGCTGTCTTTCTCAAACCCCTGTAAGAGAAAAGCAATATATTCCCCTTAATAAGTAGGGTAATGCACTAATTTAAACAATTGAGTGAGAGGCACATGAGGGCGTTTAAATGAAAATGAGAGAGAAGAACTACCATGTCTACCTGATCCAGCAGGCCAGCCAGCCAAAGCCAGGAAAGTACTCGTAGCTGGAAAACATAAATGTTTCGATTCTGTCGGACTGATTATGCTAGGCAGATATCTGTTACGAAGTATCAACAATCACTAAAATTGAGTATAGGTTAAGCCCAAGCTTCTTTATTCAATACAAATATATTATTGATATTCATGAGCCTCATGGCACTTTGAGACAGAGAACTTTCAGTATTTAAATGTTGTAAATTTCCTCTTAATATGTATTATATGCATAGTTTTGTTTTAAACTCAATCCAGATTCGATCCATGTTTTATATGCATAGTTTGTTTTAAACTCGATCCATGTTCATAATTATTCTTTATGAAATTCAATACAATAACAAACAGCTTGAATCTAGTTTCAAATTTTGGAAGTTTACATAATCAAAGTTTACAGAAAATAATATAAGTTGTGGCACTCGAGACGAAGCCACTAGTTACTGATTCCCCATTCCTCAACTGCTTCGGGAAGTTATGGGAAGCGACCACATACACAGTGGCTACCGTTTGAGCTGTAGAGTGAATCGTGCGTTTAATATAGCGTGACTGAAACAACCGTATTATTTTTTTCGTGTGTGAGAATGTGAAAATGTCGGTGATTTATTGTTCTGTAGATAGTTGTACTAGGCGTGGACGCGATTTGTCTTCTTTTCATTTTCCAAAGGATGAAGCAAGGTATGTATTATATCTACCTATACCCTGGTTCCGAAATAGTGTGGAGTGATTCATACATAATATCACACGACCATCACAATTGGTCGGTCTGCCTATTGCAATGGATCACAGTGTGAAAATTTGTGTACACTCTATAGAAATGGTGGGCAGAACCCATTAGTAAGCGGGTCTACCGCTCTCATTGGTGAGTTTTAGGGGGTTCTAAATTAAATTAAATTGGTCAGAGGTAAAGACGGGAGATTTCATTATGTCTTATGTACGGTTGATTCGCAATATAAATTAATTATAATATTGTGTTATACGCGAGTGATTAGTGGTTTTTATGCGATGGAAACGACAAATGCGAGTAGCAGTGGTTCTAAAACCAATAATTTCAATCATAAGAGACCGAATTTGACAGCAGGAGAACTGAAAATGATTAAAAATGTATACGAAGGAATATTCTTAAGATAATAAAACAAAACCCTCACAAGTACACTCAAAAACAATGTTAATAACTTGGATATTTTATTTAATTTTTTTGTATTCTGCCCCCTCTAAAATGATACGCCTATGGAATTTCGTTGCCGTCGCCCCTCATTTCCCTGAGCCGTCCATATGCTGGTGATGAATCACTCCACACTATTTCGCAACCAGGGTATATTGTATAAAATAATATAAAAAATGTAGTGCAATGAGAAATAAAAAAAGGGTTTAAATCTTTTGATTTGTGTTATTTTAAGGCTATTGAAGGCTATTAATCATTTTAAGCAAAATTGACCAAAGTACGTTTAGAAGTCCCTCGTAACGACTAGGATTTTACGACCCAGTCAGGTAGTGGCTTTTGATCTTAAAAACTTTTTTAAGTTTGGCTTAAAAAAAAGGAAACATTTTCAACACAACCTGGAACATAGATCCCTTTCAGTATGGAATTTAAAAATGCAGAACCTATTTAGAAATTGGAGCAATTAACTTGCTAAAGTACAACAAGGCTTTAAAATATTATTTGGAATCCTTTCCTCAAAAGAGAAAATCAAAGTAAGTAACACCTGTAAAACCATAAAGTAGTAAAAAAACATATTATAAAGGCGGTATATTTATATATATATATCCACGATTCTGGTCCTCTTAATAACAAACAGTCCATAAGAATATCACTTAACAAATATTTAATATGTTTGTACATATATACTTAGGGAAGCTGACATATTTTAAACAAGGAATAAGTACGAGGAATGTGACATACTTATCTTTACATTTTATCAATAAAAGGATGTTTATTTTAAGCCTAAACCAAAGGTCCACGATGTTTTTATTGTCCTCTTAATAATAGTACTTAAGTACAAATTTATACCAAAAATTTGTGTTTTGCATTACTTTTATGAATGGAACTCAAGATGCATTGATTAACTATGCTATTTTTATCACAAATTTTTACAACTTTGTTTCAATACTATTATATGCATTAATTAAGTAACGATTCCATTAATTTTTTACCCTTAAAGCGAATGTCTTTATGTACCAAACTTACATAACAGACTATAATTGTAAATAATACTTTCGCTAACCGAACTGAGAGAATATATATGAAAATTTAATAGTAACGAATAACCTCCCTGGTCAATTTATACTTCGATCAAATTCCTGCTACAGTACATATTCGAAAAGCCGATAGTTTACAGGACAAACAAACAAGTCTCGAAAAATACCTTCCCCAAGTAAATGTACTTCTAGGTTTGATTTTGATGGTACTGAGGCCTGCCTGCGAGTTCCAGCAAATATCTATCAGGGTGGTCCAGCCAATCGTCTGCAGTTAATTTAACGTATCGTTGGCGTTCAGCTTCAGTATTTAGTGTTTAGGTTTGAAATTTTAAATTGATAACATTCTTATGAACTGAATGCCAGAGTCTGGTGAGGCTTATAAAATAATACAAAATTAAATAGTAAGAAAACCAAAAATTAGAAAAACTTATGGGAATATTGAGATATACAGTTGCAACAATACACCTTAACAGACAGAAAACAAGTTTTCAACCCGTAACCTATAAAGCGACACAGTGGCGCAGCTACCAGACAGCGGGAGTAAGCAATGCTTATGGGCCTAAAGCCCAAAAGGGGCAGTTTTGATTTTCACATTTTATTACCATCGCCAAATTAAATAATAAACGCAAAATCTGGTAAACAAAGTAAAAGTTTTTTTTATTTCCGGGCAAAGACAACTCTATTTTACACACGTTCTCCGATTTACCAGTCTTTTGGTAAGCATTTTGGATTATATTTCCATTAAATGATGGCCTGTCCTATTTGGTATGTTTAATTTATTTTAAATGGTAAATGTAAGGTAATTTTTGTATTGTTTAACTTACCTACACGTTTGAAGTACATTAAACCATTATTTCACTTTATGAGGAATTTTGTTCTTTTAATATAGATGCTCAATACTTGAATGAATTAAAATCTGTTCAATAAATTAGCTAAAAATGATAACAACCTAGATCAGAAATAGTCCAGGATATGGGGAGTTTTAGATCGCAAAAGGTCAGAAAGAAATGAAATTAGGTGGGATGGCAGAATGATAATCCACCTGAGTTTGCGACCACAGGGGGGATGCTGCTCTAGGCCATTGTTGTAAGTGCTATTGAAAAAGAGTGCAAATAAAATACGTAGAGAACAAAATTTTATATAATTTTGGTTCTATCCATTTTTTTTTGCGACCAATAGTTTTCGTACTATAGCACGCTGAAGCTGGAGGTTAATTTGTAATTTCCATCAAAATCAGTTTCTTCGCGGATTACGACGAAGATAGTCTTCAAATGAGCAATGAGTCGGTACAAATTTATACCAAAAATTTGTGTTTTGCATTACTTTTATGAATGGAACTCAAGATGCATTGATTAACTATGCTATTTTTATCACAAATTTTTACAACTTTGTTTCAATACTATTATATGCATTAATTAAGTAACGATTCCATTAATTTTTTACCCTTAAAGCGAATGTCTTTATGTACCAAACTTACATAACAGACTATAATTGTAAATAATACTTTCGCTAACCGAACTGAGAGAATATATATGAAAATTTAATAGTAACGAATAACCTCCCTGGTCAATTTATACTTCGATCAAATTCCTGCTACAGTACATATTCGAAAAGCCGATAGTTTACAGGACAAACAAACAAGTCTCGAAAAATACCTTCCCCAAGTAAATGTACTTCTAGGTTTGATTTTGATGGTACTGAGGCCTGCCTGCGAGTTCCAGCAAATATCTATCAGGGTGGTCCAGCCAATCGTCTGCAGTTAATTTAACGTATCGTTGGCGTTCAGCTTCTTTAAACTCCCATTTCTTCACCTCTAGCTGCCGTTCCCTACTCACTTGATCTCCGCAGCCCCACACTTCAATGCATTCCAAGTGATAGGGGATCTTCTGCCACTCAATCTATAGAAGTATATCTAAATAAGGGAAGCTCAATTATTCTGACCATACTAGCCTTTTCAAATCCTCCATCGATGCTTAAAATCGGAGCCCTAGGATCCTTTCCAACTCTCAGGCCGTGGGGGTACCCACGGACACTCAGATTAAGGTACAACATTTTGGAGCCTCTTTCTAAAAGCTGAAATCTATTACAAATAATTGATGAGCATATTTACCTCAGATGCGTTTGTTACGGTGTCGTAGATACCGAACAAAAGATGTTAAGTGTTTTGTCAACATCTGGGTATTTAGTAATTGTTAGTGAGCATTAGCAGCGTTGACGATGGCCAAGCAAAAAGTACTTCCATACGCTGGCGACTATTTCAGTTTGTTTTAAGTTCTTACAAGAGAAAATTAAACTAATCAGAAACAAAGAAAAAGGCATATTATTTTACTCAATGTTGAGTAAGGCTGAACTAACCTCTTCTCCGCTCCCGGTCACAGAGTCATAGAGAAGATGCCATTGAGCGAGGCATTTTAGCACATTAATAAAATATAATTTATTTATGCAGAGTAATTTGTGAATAAATATTATTTTTAATTCAAAAAAGTTCTCCTATCCGAAAATTACTTTTATTAAAGTATATATTTTTGTTTAAATGGATTTTTTCTTGAATTTTTGAAGTACCAGGAAAGCGCGTGACCTTGAAATTTTTCATAAATTTTGCCTGCTGGGGCTCAAAATGTTATAGCGCATAACATTTTGAGCCCCTGCTTAAAACCTGATGACGGCCTTGTTATTAATATTAACATGTGATTGATTAATATCTACAAGGCAAGTAAACGAATTAATAAATTCTTACTTTGGTAACAATTGAAAAACTGCACATTCCTCCCCGCCCCAATAGTGATGAGATTCGTGCCATTCATTAGGCGAGGCTATGCAGAACTTCTGCCCGTCTCGTACTCTTATTACGATTAAAGTGGGGCCTTTGTAATTA
>CAXKVY010005103.1:0-21163 GCA_964058915.1 Tetropium fuscum
ATTTGCTATCTGCCAATTTCTTGAAACCTCCTTAGGTGGTCTTGAAAAAACTGGATTATGTTTTATGCGGCCAATAAATCCTCCTTTGCTATCTTTTTCTCTACAAAGTATTTTCAACACCGGAAAACGAATCAAATTTAATTTAATTTGAAATTTAGTGAACATCATTTCATGCAATTGTTTGGCGGCACTGTTGCACATCAATTTAACAACGTTTTCCTTATAATCTATTCCATCTTTTTTCTGTTAAATGCATAGTTAAATGCGTAATCTTGTAATATATGAGCCATGAAAATAAGAATTTTCAATTTTGTAATATTTTTCGTTACAAAATTGTATGAACTGTTCAATATTTATATTATTATTGATATATTTTTTAAAATATTTTTGGGAAGCTACTGTGGCATTTATTATTGGATTCCGCTTAAAATCAATAGGATTATTCTTTTAACCTTATGTTGTGTAAATATTTCATATTTGAGATGGCGTGTTCACAAAAAACGTGACATCCGGATGGACGAACATTTTAAAAGTTGCTTAAAATTTGATGAATAACGCAATGGTACAAATTACTCTGCCCTCCGACATCCACAAAATTGGCATGACTATAGCCGATAAAGGTGTTTTCCGCAAATATATGGTTAAAATCAATTCCCGTTATTCTTTATCTTCTAGTTAAATGCGTAATCTTGTAATATATGAGCCATGAAAATAAGAATTTTCAATTTTGTAATATTTTTCGTTACAAAATTGTATGAACTGTTCAATATTTATATTATTATTGATATATTTTTTAAAATATTTTTGGGAAGCTACTGTGGCATTTATTATTGGATTCCGCTTAAAATCAATAGGATTATTCTTTTAACCTTATGTTGTGTAAATATTTCATATTTGAGATGGCGTGTTCACAAAAAACGTGACATCCGGATGGACGAACATTTTAAAAGTTGCTTAAAATTTGATGAATAACGCAATGGTACAAATTACTCTGCCCTCCGACATCCACAAAATTGGCATGACTATAGCCGATAAAGGTGTTTTCCGCAAATATATGGTTAAAATCAATTCCCGTTATTCTTTATCTCTGAAGGACAGAGGTCCAAGAACGATCCCTATGCAACACCTTCATCAGTATCAATTTCAGTTATATGAAAACCATTTATGTCATCTAAAATAATTACTTAACCAATCATACTCTTTTACACCATTTCCATATAGATGCAGTATCGTTATGTTTTGTTGTAAATAGTTTACGCAATGCACACCATCCACCATATATACGTTTTAAATCCAACTACTTTGTAATTCCAATAGATAGCGAACTAACTGTATTTTCAGAGAACCAAACTAATTGTTAATTGCAATTTAATAATGGCATTAATTGCTCATTGACGTATGAGCACTTCTTCGTTTATATCACTCCTTTATAGCACGTTTATATAACTCCTCTTTTCTTTTCATGCAATTTTCAAGTTGTAGATATTCTTCAAAATAGGTTACCTTGGACTTTTCTGAAATTAAATTAGCTGTAGCTTCTTTGGCTTCTTGCAAAATACAAACAAAATTATTAACATCCTTAAGTTTCTTGGCAAATCCATTCAGATCTAATAGCAATAAGCTATTTATGTTCTATATTTTTGGAGAAACACTGTTGCCTTTGACATTGACAACTGACAAAAATCGATGACATGATATTTTAATTACTCTATTGTTTGTCACTGAAAAATCATTTACATAAAAGTGTTTGATAAGATGTCCTATTAGACACGTGAGTTATTATATACAAGTAACTTAAGAAAATTATCTCATTTGCCCTTCAGGCTTGCGGGCTCTTTTCTTACGAGACATATATGTAACATAACTCACTAGCCGAATAAATAACTATTATAACAATTTTATTACACAACGTAAAAAAACCTGACAATGAACACAGCAAACTCTTGCCGAGTCACAATGAGAGAGCTCGGCCAATAGTTCGAAATGCATTAGACAAGACAAAATTTCCATAATACGGGCAATAAACTTTAACTAGAAAAGTTGCTTACAAATAACTGCAATTTACAGTTAATAGCAATATTACATATTATTAGTTACATTTGTAGCAATTTACATTATTTATTAGTACCCGATCTACATTTATTGAGGATTTACATGTTTAATAAACTTTTATTAACCTTCTTCATTTCAAATATACTATAAGAATAAATCTATTAGACTATAACATACTGTTTAGATTCATTCACCTCTCGGTGATCCTAACTTGATTGGCGATACCCGGGCCGAGTGTAGTGTAGTGTTTGTAGTCTCCTACTAACATCGGTTAGTAGGAGACTGCTTGGTTTTTGTTTTACGCCATAAATTTCTACTTCCCCCCGACAACTGTAGTAGAAGAGTAAGCAACGTTTCCATTGTATAATCTTCTACAGCAATCATTTCAATTCGCGTCGACTAAAAATAGTAGCTAATCCACACAGACTATGGAAACTGAATTTATTTTCTAGTGCATTTCTGAAAACATTATTATCCTGTGAAATATATACTTAGAAAAACATAAAACAGTCGTTTGGTGAATTATTCGCTGATTTATGGGAAGTATTAATTATTTTACCGAGCGATGAACATGTGTTCCATGCTTTTAAACACAATAAATCGAAGCAGATGCAGGATTTAGACCTCGTTTTTTAAAGCCACGCAACCACTGATTTTGCCTGTAACTCCGTAACTTAACCAATTGTAGCGTGTTTTGACTGCTGAAAATAACATGCTGCTACTGATGTATCGTCCTGTCAAGGTAATATTTTTATACGATGGCCTCCAGACGTACAATCAATTTCTTCTTTTGCTCATTGTCTTGCGTTTACTATATCGTTATAGTATAGTATGTATATATATATATATATATATATATATATATATATATATATATATATATATATATATATATATATATATATATATATATATATATATATATATATATATATATATATATATATATATATATATATATATATATATATATATATATATATATATATATATATATATATATATATATATATATATATATATATATATATATATATATATATATATATATATATATATATATATATATATATATATATATATATATATATATATATATATATATATATATATATATATATATATATATATATATATATATATATATATATATATATATATATATATATATATATATATATATATATATATATATATATATATATATATATATATATATATATATATATATATATATATATATATATATATATATATATATATATATATATATATATATATATATATATATATATATGTATATATGTATATATGTATATATATATATATATATATATATATATATATATATATATATATATATATATATATATATATATATATATATATATATATATATATATATATATATATATATATATATATATATATATATATATATATATATATATATATGTATATATGTATATATATATATATATATATATATATATATATATATATATATATACATATATATATATATATATATATATATATATTGAGATAATTGAAAAATCAGCTTAATAGCAGCTGTAAATCAATAAATAATTACCGTAATACCGTAAAATGTAAACAAATAAAATAGCACGTGTGAGACAGAGAAGCGGCTGAAGCACAAAAGCGAGCAGGCATAACAGAGATAGAGATTCTTCGTTGGCGGAGTAAATTCAATATAATAATATTAAAAATATTGGAGAAAATCAATTAATGGTACAACTGATAATATGATCGATCTTCATAGTAGTTCCTAGAAGTAGTTCAAGTTAAATAAAATAATCATTTAAATACCTTAATTATAGATAGTTTTATACTTAACAAATGTTAAACAAGGTAGGAATTATATGTGATGATCTATGTTCAGTAATTAACATCCATGTTCAAGACTCCATCTAAAAGAATAAAATGAATATTTCAATAAAAACATTTTCAAAACTTCCGACTTTCAATGACATTTTATGACATTAGTTTTTGACGGAATACATATACAATAGAATTCTGAAGCAGTCAAAAAGCGAGTGATGCAGAAATTGCTGTATCTTATGTATTAATTGTTATTTGGAAATTCGAAAAAAATCCAATTCTCACCCTGGAATATATTTATTAGGTTTTAAGTTCTTTCTTATTCATATTAATTTTGTGAAATGAATAGTACGGGCAGATCTGTGCCCGGCATACAGGGTAGACGGTACATAATACAGTAAATATACCAAACATTTTTTTTACCCAAGTTGTCTCAAAACGTATAATTTGAAAAGTACAAGCATATTCAGTACTTACTTAAATATTATTAATAATCAAAATTGTACCCCAAATCCTGCATCACTTAAATACCTTAATATATATTAACAAATATTCACTCTTTAAAAAAAAGGACGTTATACGATTTATATTATATTATCTTACACTAAACCTTTAATATATTTCCATTGTTATTCGTGTTCTTCTCTTATCGTTTAAGGAACGCGAAATTGCGCTGAAAAATACTCTAAGCAATATTCGTCGTATTTCCTTTGTGAGAAAATCTCTTCCCTGCCTCTCAGGTGCCTGTTTATTTCAGTAAACATCGGATAACATGATTGCCGGAATCTAGCAAGGTATCCTGTAGAAATCCTTCCTCTATGTTTTGATTCAATTTAAGTTTTGTGTTACGTTAGAAAATATTTCTCTGGTGTAAAGCGAAGTGCATACCAGTCTACGAGCAAGCAGCCTGTGTCAATATAACTTAATCATTACATATTATACAGTGCACTGATGCTTTATTGTGTTATTAAATCTGATCTGAACCATTTCCGAAATACATGGTGTTGAAGTTGACCTTTTAATTTTTTTTTATATCTTAGAGTTATAAACGAATTGTTTTCAAATTTTGTGTCGTGAATTCCACGGTACACTAGTACTAATATACAGTGGCGTGCATTCCGCACTTACCGATATCTTTTATAAAAAGTATGTATTACGCCACTGAATGATCTTCAAAATGATAAGTAATTTCAATTGTCCGTGCATTGTTCTGCCAAAAAGCCTTCTTACGTTTTTTCAATAGTAGGCACCGTTATGGAGTTAACCGACATTTTAAAAAATCATCCCTGGTCTTAGAAGTTGTAGGAATCATTTAGAAGTTGTACAAGTTCTTTCACCTTTATTGAGGATCTATAGAATGATGTACGATTTGTTTAATTGGTCATTTATATTTGAATTTGGCATTAATATTCACCATTCTCATAGTGACATTTTTATGTGGCATTAGTTGACAGAAATCACATTCCTAGAAAACACCATCGACTCTACTATTTATATTTGTTCTATTTGAACATATTGATATGTTAAAACATTAGGCATAAATTTTTCTACATTTTTCTACAAACACAAGATCATATAATATTGAGATCTTTTGGTACTATATTGTGAAAATGTAATATTTTGCTAAAACCTTTGTATATTTTTCTGCAAAAAAGGTAGAAGCAAAATCAAAAATGATTTAAAGTAGAACAAATAATATACAAATAAAATTAAATATTTGGTTTCAAAGATGAATTTAAAAATATCTCACGTATATCTAATGAATCCGCGCCATTTCGAAAGGACATATAACAACACATTCGTAGCAACATCAAACTTGGACCGGAAATTTATTATATAATTATTTAGCTACACAATTCTCTAATTATGTTAGTCGCCCGAGGAAATTGTAAATAGGCAATTACTAATCAAATATATCGCACATCTTGAGTCTGCAGGATTTATTACATTTGGGGTTGCACCGACGCTAATTCGTCTACCTTGACGTAATTAAGAACTAGCGTTATATTCCTTCCTGATACTCGGTGCCTATTTTAAACCGCTTACCGATTGACAGTTGATTATTAACTGCAGATTAGAATGATACTGACGCTTAAGAAATTGTTTCAATTGTTAACGTTAAATCAGGACATTAGACACCAGATTATTTGAAAAATTAACAAATGTTATATATAGTTTGGCTCTGCGAGCATAGATGACCCATGAATTGGTTGACCATACGTCTACATTTATTTCTATATCTTGCTTTTTCTTTCCATCTAGTAATTTCCAGCTTTTTAAATTCATTCTCCACTTTCTATCTTGCTTTCGATATTCCTTCCTTTTCTCTTGTTAGCTCTAATTGTACTCGCCCGGAGCATTAGTATCCTTACCTCTGCCATTCTTTCAATGTGTCCTAACCAACGCAACTTTTATCACTCTTGCTATATTTAATTCCTTATATAGACTCAATATTTCTTCATTTATTCTTCTAATTCATCCATATTCAGTTATTTTTCCTTCAAAGAAATTTCCGAGGATATTCTTCACCCATACGTCTAATCTCGCTTTTTCAGTTTTATTTAGACCATGTTTAGCTGACGTAATATGTAACGGTTGGTCATATCACCGTTAAAGGGTTGTTTATTTTTCAATATTATCTGCAACACATACCTATTTCCTGATATTATTCTGCCTTCAATTTCCCCCAATATGATCGATCTTTATGAAAATATGGTCCCAAAATATATGGATTTCTCTACTTCTTCAATCTTGTATGTTTACCTTCTATTAGCGCCGACCAAAAAAATTATTTCATGACATTTTTCTCATTCAAGTGATAGAAGAAAATAATTGCAGAAGTTATAAATTAAAGGTTTGAGGGTGAATATATCCCATAGCAGAGGCAGTACGGCGACATTCGCTAGATGACACCACCAGAGCCCAGCAGCATTTGTTATTTCGAGTAACAAGTGATATCAAGAAAAGTGATAAGTTTTTTGTGCGTGGTAATACAAAGGATTAACATAATTTCCAAAGGTAATACCAATTTCAAACTTTGCTAGTTTTAAGAACCATTTTGACAGAGGGCTTGGTCCCATGTAGTACATATAAGTTACGCAGGTTTGCGTAGGGTAGAAATAAGGTTTCCACAGTTTGTTTATTTTATTTTCTATATACGATTACTTATTCATATCCAATCAACTTCCTCTTTCTTGTTCTTTTGAAAAATTTCAGGAAATATTTTAAAATAATACAATTTGAGATTCAACAAAATTCTATAAGTTTAATAAAATATTACATAACATAAAATTCACAATTTTACCCCTAAGACTAAAGAGTGCTCATGTCATAAGTCATCCTTCTAGTAAAAATAGAAATTAGTGTTCATAGAACTGGGGCCCATAAAACGAAGAAGGATTCAATAAGGAAGAAATAGTATAAGTATCCTGTAGGCAGATCAAATATATCTTCATCATACTATTACTTTTACAATATCTCATTTCATACAAATTTATCTAAAACAATATTTAAAGCTCTCACATATTCATATATAACAAATAATCAAACCCAACGTATAGAGGATTTAAAAGCTTTACAAAAATTCATAGTTAACAAATATCATCCCAACGTGGGACTTTCATAAAAGAGATTCCACAAATTTTATAACTTCATAATTTATAACTACATAATTTTAATAAACCCTGTTTTTTTGTATATATTTTTTATGCAAGTCCTATCATGTAATTGGATTTATATCTGTTGGATAGTGTATGCAATAAAATAAAAAGATAAATAAAAATAAAATACATAACAATACAACTATTCTAGATTATTTCTAATTCTAATACTATTATTTTCCAGACTATAATTCTTGACACTCCATTAGGTTACCATTTAACTAACTATTGTTAGCTGTCTGTAAAAGCATTGTCTTCAGCTATTGAGAGCGCTCGTCTATGCTGCTATTTCCGTATTTGTCTATAGTTTCTATAGCCTGAACTATCATATAATATGTTTCGAGATCCGCATATCTTGGCGAAGTCCTAACGTTTATCAAACTTCCACTGACAGGTATTTGTTTTTTGTTCTAAACCAGTACCACTTGTTAATACACAGATATTTTCTTTACAGTGATTTTACTTCATGACATGGCGTCGATAACCCCAGAATTAACAGGTTTTAATTTCCGTTGGAATCGTTTAATTCACGTTTATCCATGTCAACTGTCCTTAACCGGAAAAGCAGATGCTGTGGACGGATGTTAACGCTTTGAGGTTATGATAAATCAGGAGTTATAAATTGTGGAAGTGCAATTTCTTGAATCATGCCTTTTTAAGAATTTTTACACTTTCAGTTTATAATATTATAATTTTCTGTCTTGTACTTTGGAAAAATAATGATTCTGTCAAAACAGACAATTTTTTTTGCTTTATTCGTAAAATAAAGTATTAAACAAAATTATAAGCAGTAATGAAAGTAATGAAATTATATAATATATTAGGAGTACTATAAGAATCAATTTGCAGTCCATTACACTGGGAGAAAAAAAATTAACCATTATACAAAAATTGTATGACTACAATATAATTTGTGTATACTATTTGGGACAAACCAACCCACACATTGCTAGTATGCGACACGTTTTTCTGAAATTGAGGTTGATAGTTGCATTGTCATTATATAAATATTTTGCATTGCTATTATACAAGTGGTTATATTTTCTTTATGCAAGTAGTTGTTCTACCCTTATTTTACTAGTTATATATTGCCGCTTAACTGTTTGTATTGTCATTATAAAAGCGAATATATTGCTAGTATACAAAATGCTATATTGCCTTTATTTAAATAATCGTATTGCAATTATACCGGTAACTGTATTATTATTATACACTTACTGTAATGCCATTATACATGTGAAGGGTAATAAAAACAAAAATTACTGTAATGGTTATATATTTTCAACAGAAATTTAACAACAAAGAGATCGACTTCTAAATATACATACTTATAATTATTAGTTATATTAAACAAAATAATTTGACCCACCCAACAATTTATTTTACAACCAATTTGCTATCATGTCCCGACGAGTTTCAATATTTTACAGTTTCCAACATTGCATGAATAGAAATGACGTTCATAACTAATAAACGTGTAAATTAATCATACTATTAATGTGCATCTTGCTGTTTAATTTCAATGTAGAAATAAAAAATGTTTCTCATAAACAATAGAAAATAAGGTTTCCCAAAATGGACCCCCTCCCCCAGTATCAAAGATGGCCGTTTTAAGAATTACATTTAATTTTCTGCAATAAATCGATATTTTAAAACATGAAGTTTATTATTAAATAAGGTTATGTTAAAAGAAAAATGTATTTTTGTGTTTGTGGCGTAGGTATTATAGGCGACTCAATATCTATCTAATCTCAGAGCCTAGCCGTGCGTCGCGGCCCGTTCATTGCAATAGCCGTCCATTGTATTACCTACCTATTTATGATTTTTATAAACTGCTCTTAATCTTACTTGCCTTCAAATATTTTTAATTCTTCATGTGAGAATTGAAAATTTTCCATAGTAAACAAACAAAAGAACACACACTCGCAAGACGAAGAATAAGCATCAACTTTTACATTAATAATATGAATATTATGAATTATGATTATTTAATATATGCAGTACGCACTAGGGATTGCAATACCAAAGGGTATTGGGAATACCGGTATTTTGGTATTTATTTAGAAAATACCGGTATACCGGTATTATACCGGATATTTTAACGAGCCATGAAATAAATCATTTCAACGAAATTAAACCATTTATTGACATTAACTTTAATATGTCACTACAGAAAATAATGTTTCTAATTAAAATAACTCACAAAAATGATGAAAACCCCAAACAATAACAAAACAAACGAATAACCATTATTATATTAATAAAAATAAAACAATATATTAAAATAAAATAGTTATCGCTGCACTTTTAAATTGAAAAGAATATTTAAATAATATCATAGCTCCAAAATTTGCAAATATTATTTAACTTACTACTTCTACTTGTTCAACAAACGTGACTTTAAAAAATATAATGCATCTATGGTGTCATCGTTTAGGTTGGATCGTATTTTTGTACAAACTGATCCTGTCACTGAAAATGTCGGCTCAGACTGGACGCTGGCGCTGGTTGGCGGAATTGTTAGGAGATCATATAAATACGTGGTGGGTCATATACGTGGATCATATAAATATAAATACGTGGTGTAAATAATACACCATATTTTAAATTGTTATTGGCTAAATTGAGCAATAAGTTGTACACGCAGCATGCAAAATTTTTTCAATATATTTTTAAATACATTAAAAACTAAATAATTTTTTGGCTCAAAGTTTTGCACATATATGAATATGACATACTTATAAGACATCTTATGAAGTCACTCCACCTTGGTTGCGCATGATGATACGCCACTGAGCAGTAAAGCCGGCTTGTTGTATGCAGGTGTCTTCTAAGTGAGCGAGAAGGGAAATGTGATTTATATTAGTTGAAGAGGAAAAGCGACCGATATGTTAAGCCGCTTGGGAGATTAGACTGGAGATTATAGTCCTATTCACAAGAAATTGTGGCGGTATACAATTTTACACTAAATATCCTTTTGTATTGCATAGTGACGTGATTTACCGCTTCTGTAGTATATTGGTACGAGTTTTCTTTGTAAAATGCCGCACAATTTTTTGCTCTAGTTCGTATAGTAAACGAAAATAGTATAGTACAGTCTGTGCAATAAATAAATTAAACCCGTAATAATAATAAAAATACCGAAATACCGGTATTTTCCGGTATAAATACCGGTATCTCGGTATTGGAATAAATCGCTAAAATACCGGTTTTCGGTATACTGGTATACCGGTATTGCAATCCCTAGTACGCACCCAACAGATCTAAACACTGGACAGGTCACAGGTCGTCGAGTCGTGGGGTAGGAGTGGGGTGTCTGCTGTACCAATTAACATGCACTTCTACGCGCCAATTTAAAATAATATAATGGCAATACAAACTGTGTTAAAAAAATCAAATAAAATTTATTGCAATTCAAAACGTTCAGTATTAACTATACAACTCGAAAGTAGAATATGTAGATAAACATGTTACGTATTTCTATAATACAAGAATTTGTGATTACACAAATTTGTTTGGCAGTTAATCAATGCGATGCCAATTCACTTGTATTGGATTATGTTTAATGAATATACAATTCTTGTATAGCATTTTACACTTGCATTATAGCAAGTAAGAAAATGATTATTGATTATAAAACTTAATGTAGAAAAACGGATTGCATTATTGTAATACAAGAAGGCAATTTGTGTACATACAAAATTGTATATTCGTTAATCAACACTGGCCAAAACAACTGTTGTACTGGCGGATTTGTCTCAGTGTACTAATCAAATTTACACCGCAGATATTTTGAATTAATTTTCTGAGTGTAATGTGTAGCTGATACGGTGTCTACTTACACTTTCTTGTTGTGATAGAGTAAGAAACCTTATGAAATCAGTACTTAATAATATTATACAATTGTCAACCGAGCATGAACTTAAGTTGGGTCCTAATAAATCGAATATAATGCTGTTTGGTTGTAAAAATATTACTGATATTGAGAAAACGTACATAAATGTTAATTTAAATGGCCTAATTTTTGCATATTAAGATATTAGGAATAATTAGCGATAGTTCCACTCTGTCCCCTCTTATCGAGGTCACGAATCCAGCCATTGGATATTGACGCACGTGAAATTATTATAATATGTTCTTATGAGTTCCTCTTGATGGCATATGGCAATGACTCTCATTTTGACGGAAAAATAAACATTTCTGTGGTTGATGTATTCGTGAAATATGCTAAGAAGAATTTGTAGTTTAATGCAGTTATTATATTACTACTAATAATTTGATAATGTTAAATGAATATCAATTCAGAGTTCTACAGCATTTTTTTGTATCCTCGACTATTCTCGAAATTTGGTATCCAATTTTGAAAATTCATGAAAATCCAATTTGAAAATGACCCCCCAGGTCATTTATTCAGATATTTAATTAATATCATTAATATACAACTTGTTACATTCGCACCATAGACTTATTTTAGATGGATCATTCTGAAGATCAGTACCTAGAGTGGCTCTCAGATTCTCAGTCTCTAAAAAATACTGATGATAATCAGTATTTTTATAAGATATATATGTAACTACTAACTGAACTACAACTAATTTTTGAGTTAAAAAAATTACGTGACCATTTTCTGTATTTTAAACTGTGAGACACATAACTTAATTTTAAGAAAATATGTTCACAAATATTAACAGATGCGTTTGAAGTCTTATATATTTTTCTGGATCGGAGTTAGGCACATTGTACATTTCTCCTATGTAAACGAAAGAAAAAAGATTTACGATTATATACCATATACCCGTCTAAAAATAGTATAATTCAAATATTTTGTATATTTGTCTTTACACCGAAAATAAATTTACGTAGCTCATAATATGCCTTGGCCTTGTGGGTCAAGTGGGATTGCTGATGTAGAAAAATAATTTTATGAAAGAACTGTAAACAGAATATAATTAATTACAGATTTTTACTAAGTTAGTGCTTTTTGCATTTAGAAATAACTGCCGGGTTTACTTCACTCATTAATTTTCGATAAATATTTATGTTAGGTGTGTTATATTTTGAAATAAAATGTAGACATAGTGGTTATTCCGCTCTAATAAATAATTCATTTTCACTTATTATGTGTATAAGATATCCCAAATTTTATTCAATAATCTTCAAAATCTTGCAAATATTTCTCAATTGTCGCCCAACAGTCAGCCGGGCATTAAGAGAATTGAGAAATTTCATATATCTCAATATACCGGGTGCCTACGATATTACTAGCGAGTCTATAACTTCCTTGTAAAAAAATATATCGATTTAAAATTTTTAAAAAGTTGTATAGTTGACAACGGTGCACAGTTTGATTGCATCAAGGTCTGTTGTCATTTCCGGTTTAACCGGAAACAGTATAAACTTTGTTATTCTTAATGGAACACCCTGTATATTATTAGACATTTAGATTGCTCAGAAAATTCTAGGTCCAAAACATGTGGCATAACCTATATCTATCTTTGACAGTTTTCGAGAAAATGGCGGTTGAAAATATTATATCAATGATAAATTACTTCATTTTCACATAAAATAAATGAATGTAAGAACAAATCTATTACGGTTATTTAAGTTTTTTGGGGAGTTACATTTGATAAAGTCTTAAAAATGTCTTTTCCGGTTGTACCTGAAGTACTACGAAAACTGATTTTCAGGCTCAAATTACTTCGATATTTTTAATGGAACACCCTGTATTGAACTTTAAATTTACATTCTACTTACCTTTCTGAATATTTTTTATTTCTGCTGTCTCCTGCCTAAACCTTATAGTTTATGAGGTATCGGCGACTGAATGTTCACTTGCACTGTCACAAAGGCTAAACAATAAAAATATGATGTTTAAACAGAACTTTGATTCAGGAGGGCTGTGTAAAGAAAAAATCTATTTACCGATTTTCATATAGATTTTGACAGTACTGTTGCATTATTTAAAAGTTTCTTTGGACGGTTGTCATTAAATTTTTGCGTTTTATTATTGACTTACCTTTTAGTAAGTGTTTGTGTTATCTAGTTGTTAAAAATGGCTGTGTTTAGGCGCGAGATCTCCAGACCTTACACCATTGGATTTTTTTTACTGGACCCATATCAAGGAAAAGTTGTATAAGATACAACCACATAACATAGAAGACCTTAGGAACAGAATTACGCAAGTGATAAACTCACACTAAAAAGTGATTACACCAATTCACATACAAAACTTTCTTCGGGAATTTAAAGAAAAAATTAATTCTTGCCGAGAAGTCAACGGTGTACATTTTAAACCTTGAAATTATGGTTAAAATAAATACCTATTACTTTTAGTGATTTTTGACACTTACTTGACACTTTTGACACTTATTTTATTTTTCTGCTTTGAGCAGATTTGTGACATATTTATAGTGCAGGTGAACAGTCAGTCGCCGATATCTCATAAACTATTAGATTTAGGTAGGGGACAGAAGAATCAAAAAATATCCCAGAAAGGTTAGTAGAATGTAAATTTAATGTTCAATACAAGGTGTTCTATTAAAAATATCGAAGTAATTTGAGCCTGAAAATCACTTCCCGTAGTACTTCCGGTAAAGCCGGAAATGAAATTTTTATGACTTTATCAAATTTTACTCCCCAAAGAACTTAAATAACCGTAACAGATTTGTTCCTACATTCATTTGTTTTATGTGAAAATGAAGTAATTTATCATTGATATAACATTTTCAAGCGCCATTTTCTCGAAAACTGTCAAAGATAGATATAGGGTATGCTACATGTTTTGGTTCTAAAATTTTCTGAACAATCTAAGTTTCTAATAATATATAGGGTATTCCATTAAAAATAACAAAATTTATACTGTTTCCGGTTAAACCGGAAATGGTAATCAGATCCTGAAGCAATCAAACTGTGCACCGTTGTCAACCATACAACTTCCCAAAGTTTTAAATCGATACATTTTTTTACAAGGAAGTTATAGGCTGGCTAGTAATATCGTAGGCACCCGGTATATATATATATATATATATATATATATATATATATATATATATATATATATATATATATATATATATATATATATATATATATATATATATATATATGTATATATATATACATACTTTCACCTTTATTGAGGATATATATATATATATATATATATATATATATATATATATATATATATATATATATATATATATATATATATATATATATATATATATATATATATATATATATATATATATATATATATATATATATATATATATATATTAGCTTTGAAATTCTTTGCTATTCATATTTATTTTGTGAAAAGTAATCTTGGGTTTGTAGCATTTCATTACATAGAAATAAGCAACTAGACGAATAAGAAAGAAAATACACTTACCAGTACTATATCTGGACACACATACGGAAATGAATCACTATGCATATGAATAGTGATTCATTTCCGTATGTGTGTCCAGATATAGTACTGGTAAGTGTATTTTCTTTCTTATTCGTCTAGTTGCTTATTTTTATATATATATATATATATATATATATATATATATATATATATATATATATATATATTTATATATAGATAATGATGGACAGAATATTATGGAATATTATTATTACGTATAACATTATAATCTCGCATCTCGTCGTTTTCAGAGATGCTTCAATGTACATTTATTTTTAACGAAACAGTTTAATAAGTTTGCTCCGTCTTTATTTGGCTTAGGCATGATATTTACTCCCGCAGTCTTTGTTTGTGCACACGGCGTGGTTTGTTTACATTGCGGTTTACAGATTATATTGGAGCTATTTTTTCACTTTTCTCAATATATATATATATATATATATATATATATATATATATATATATATATATATATATATATATATATATATATATATATATATATATATATATGTAGGAACCATGTTTTGTGCAATACCATGATATTGCACAATGGTGCAATACCTTGGTATAATACAATGGTGCAATACGGTACAAAGTGCAATACCAAGGTATTGCACTTTTGCAGTTGCAGCAAACCACCAGTAGGCATCTCCACCATAGTGCAACAGTGCCTTACGCATGTGATAAGAGTCGTATTTACAAGGGTTAACATTGACAAGAAAAGGTATCAACAAAACACCATTTTTATAATATTTGTTATACGTAATAATAATATTCCTTAATCTTAAATATGTCTCATAATGTTCGCCCAGGATTTTGATATCCCAAATTCATTGTAGTTTAAGTTATGATAGGTTATCTCAGGGTAGACTAAGTATATTTTTGTTCAATGTTATTGAACTTACCCATCCATTAATCATTATTGAAAATAAATACATGTACTAATTGAAATGCAAACCAATTTATTTTCTTCTACAAATGAATTCAGTAATAATAATAATAATAAATTTCATATATTAAAATAATCTTTGCAAAGTAGGACTCATAATATTCAATATTATTTTCTTGAGCATAAAATAAATTTTAGGATATTAAAATGAACACAAAACCATTCTATGCCTGTCCATCATTATCTATATATAAATATATATATATATATATATATATATATATATATATATATATATATATATATATATATATATATATATATATATATATATATATATATATATATATAAATATATATATATATATATATATATATATATATATATATATATATATATATATATATATATATATATATATATATCCTCAATAAAGGAATAAAGGTGAAAGAACTTGTACAACTTCTAAGTGGTTCGTTTCGGTGTGTATAGTGGTTCATTTCCGTATGTATGTCCAGATATAGCACTGGTAAGTGTATATTTCCTCTTATTTGTCTATTTGCTTATTTCTCTATGTAATGAAATGCTACAAACCGAAGATTACTTTTCACAAAACAAATATGAATAGCAAAGAATTTCAAAGCTAATATATATATATATATATATATATATATATATATATATATATATATATATATATATATATATATATATATATATATATATATATATATATATATATATATATATATATATATATATATATATATATATATTACTCTTATAGCTGCACATCAGAAAACCCAATCAAGATGATCGATAAACATTGACCTCTTTCAATCATAATCAAATCTCCACCAGTAAAATGCCAAGGGTTACATCGTAGAAACAATAAAACGAATATTGAAAGGCCTAAATAGCTTTTTCCGATGTTTATGACAGGTTCAATGCCTTTATCCAATCGAACTCCTACTTTCGTTGGCACCTCTTCTAAGAGGGTCGCGTTGATAATGATTTAGGTCGCATCGCAGGACTTTAGCAGAAAGGTGAATAACCGGCGTAGCACTCGTATAACACGGCAACCCAGTGCAATTATGTCACGAGAAGACAATGCAAGTCGGTCATCCTTAACCGAATGTTCTTCAAATATATGAGATACTTGAGAACATGCTATGATAAGCCAAAACGATTGGCGTCACGGGCGTATAGAGTGCAGAAGTCTGTGAAATTGTAAACAGTAATTTAGATTCAATATAAAATATGTGGATATACATGTTTGATGGAATGTGTACAATATAATATTTACCACATATTATCGACTTACTTTCAGTTCTTGCAATCTGAAGGGAGCCGTATTAATATTATATTAATATAATTTTTTGATGATATAATGTCGTATGGCGTCTCAATTTTTTATTTTTCTGATATTAACTTAATGGAAGATTATTCTATGTGACAAATATTGCATGACTATAAATTTAAAGCTCCTTTATTCAAAAATATCCAATTTTTTCTAAAATTGGTGAGAAATAGTGGGGTATATTATTAAGAATTGTTCTTCTTAAACTCGTAATGCCAAAATATTTATATTAAAGGTGGCACTTGGAAGTTGCAGAGTTCGCAGATATATTTATCGATGTTATGGCGCCACTGAATTTTCTTAAAATAAAAAAGATGTGTATTTTTCATATGTAATCAAACAAAATTTTAATATTTTGTTATATGGAAAATACAGTTCAACAAATTAATAATGAAATCAAATATATCATAAGACCTCTCCAACAAAACCCGTGGCAATACTATACTCGACAAAATTTGGGTTGGAACAATAATTTAAGTATGTTTTATAACGCTGTAAATTAACTGCTAAAAACGTATGAATGTGTACCGGATCTTTTATCTCACCTGTTTAAATTTAAGATAAACTTAAAGCGAAAGAATATATGCTTATATCAGTCATAAATAATCAATCGTTAATGTTTTTAAGTCAATCTTAATCTTATGCACATATTTCACCAAACCTATATTTTAGGGTTTTATGAAATTTGATTTTCTCATGTATCATATTTAAAACTCTTTTTAACGTTTGCTTATATCTTTTTATTTTTTTGCTTTATCTTAGAGTCCGGAATAGAGAAATTTTATTGGCTTTGATCTCATCAGTTTATCAAAGCCAATAAAATTTTCCTTAAAATGCTAACAATCCGGTTCACATAAAATGCATACATTTTTGATAGTTTTACAGGATTATAAAGCATAGACAATTTTAAGGTATCTCAAAGCAACAATTGACAATAAAATTAATCGGATACTGTAGCAAAGTTTAAATAGTAATTTATTTTTAATTAAAAATTATTAACGAGAAGCGGATTTCTGTCAGATTGTGAAATTTAAAAGATAAGAAAAAAAGTCCCATAAAATTTTGTAAAAATAGAAATTTCCACCAATTTAAATGTTATCGCCTAATAACTTTACCTAATAACTTTATTTGAGCCTGAGGTTCCGGTTAAATCGTGACCTAATTCCGTTTGTTCAAATTAGTTCAATGAGAGTCTCCTGGTATCGCTATTCTCCCTTACTCTGAAAGTCTTAATAATCCTCTGAAGTTGTTCCTTGGTATAAAGTGATGAATTATCCGAGAAGCGGATTTCAGTCAAATTGTGAAATTTAAACGACAAGAAAAAAAGTTCCATAAAATCTTGTAAAAATAGAAATTTCCCCCAATTTAAATGTTATCGCATAATAACTTTATTTGCGTCTGAGGTTACAGTTAGATCGTGGCCTAATACCGTTTGTTCGAATTAGTTCAATGATAGTCTCATCCTGGTATTCTCTAGTAATGCTATTCTCCCTTACTCTGAAAGTCCTTAATATTCCTCTGAAGTTGTTTCTTGGCAGAAAGTGATGAATTATATTGCGCCACAAGAGGCATGCCAACCAGTCAGTTTCATGTCCGCTAAAAATGTTCGCTTCAAATATATCGTGCACAAAAAAATATGATATGGACATTAAATTAATTTCTCATTGCTGCGTTTGATTATTTATTGTATAATGAATGTAAACTCAGTAAAAAAAATGTTCTGCGGATGATTTAACGTAAGGATTAAGTATTTAAAAAAATCGTAATTCTTTTTCTAATTGGGATATTTATTTCCAAAGTTAAAGGATGCGAAAAAATAAAAAAAAAATAAATATAAGATATTATTGTAAAAAGAGTATACAATATAAAAACTATTTGTTATTATTGGTTAGTATTAATTTGCTGAAATTATATCGATACAGTAATTACCTAGAAGAGTTTATTTTGAAATAGCTGTTTCACTGGAATATTTGTTGAAATTGTAGAGTGCCTGTTTATGCATTTCTATTATATTATTGTGGGTTTATGGGCACGTATTGTATGGTAGGATTATTTTTAAACAGTAGGTGTTTGATAATTTATTTGATTAGGTACAGGGTGACCTTATTATTTAACCTCTTAGGTTATTTTGACAAGGGGAAAAACTGTCCTCTTGTCGAGATAAAAAAAACAAATATTGAGTTTCTAGGGTCTTATCGAGGTACTTTTTTAGGCTATTAATGTGTCAAAATTGACAGCAGCAACAGATCTATAAACATAACCTCAATTTTTTAACATAAGTCGATACCCTTTATTTGATAATTTCAAAAATATATACATGTCCTGTATTTTTATTTTGGGTTATTGAGATATTAAATGTCAAACATAAGATTTTACATACATGCGATTTTACATACATTTACGATTACAGCTAAAAAGTAATCCATTACTGAATACTGATTATTTCTTTAAAATGTAATCAAGTACTGATTACTGATTACTTTTTAAAATGTAATCAAGTACTGATTACTGATTACTCTTTAAAATTGTAATCGATTACCGATTACTTCTGTAATCAAGAAGTAATCACAATGCGATTATTATAATGATTACTTTTTACATTGACTTTTCTTTTAATGTTATTGACAAAAATCCTCGCAAACATCATGGGACGTTCTAGGACTAGGACGTTTTAATAACTTAGATCAGGAACATTGTGTCAAATTCTGATTTATTACAAAAATTTCAACAAATCAATAAAGATGTATTGTCTATTTAAAACTAACCCATTTGCCTTCATAAGCACCAGCTTTTCAAAGTTTATGTCATTAAGAGCATTGAGCCTTGGTGTGTCTATTATTGACGTGAAAGAAAATAATCCCTCAACTGGTGCTGATGAAGGTAAGCAAGTGTTATATTTGATAAACATTTTTCTTAAAACGCCAGTCATTTAACATTTGCAGGTTTTTTCTCTTATCATCTAAGTACTTCATTAGCTCCAGCTTTATTTTGGTAGCTATTTCACTTTTTGTCCTCCCAATATTTTGATATGGATTGGTAGAAAGTTCAGCTGCTGACTGCTTTTGCAGCTCCCTGGCTCCAACTCATTAAAATCAAAAGATCACCGACATCATTCTCATCTGGCGAGTTATCTTCCTGAATCGTTGCTTTTGAATCAATTTCTATAGCAACATTTACAATAATTTTTTTTATACCTTCAACTGACAACTTGGTGTTTATTTCCAAACATCCTAATCATCGAAGCTTTAAATTTGGACAAAGTGTAGCGGCTATTATTGCATCCTGATTTTATAAATTAAGATATGTTTTAAACCTCTGGTTCAAACCTTCTAATATTGTTGTTAGAATAACTTCTACCCCATACTCAAGTTATCGTTTTGTAGTTTAAGTAATATGTTTCTTATAGAAATCAGGCTAGGTAGAAGATACCCAAAAAATGTAATCAATACATCCTTACAAATGTAATCAATAATTACAACAGCTCTGGCTTTGACATATGACATATTTGACATTTGTCAACGAGTGTAGGAATCACTGTTGTAATACCACTTACTTAACTTCATCTCATTATGCTTGCTGGAATTATACTCGAATTATATATAAAAAATAATAAAAACTGATACTACTGATACCACTTATCTTATATATACTTATCTTATTAATAAATAATATTAAGTTTATTTATTAATAAACGTATCTAAATTTTCTAACGAATGAAATAGAAGGCTTATAATATACCTTGAGCGGAATACCGGAATAGATGTGGCATCAAGATGGAGCTCCACCGCATAACACCCGCGGTGTGCATTTTTTTAAAAAATGAACGTATGAACAGTAGAGTGGAAAATTTTGAAAAAATACATCACTATTCTCGACAACTGGTTGGAACACGAACTACTAGATGCTGCTGGGCTCGTCGTACCTCAGGACTGCTGCTATT